>JAMOIN010001796.1:32500-82500 GCA_024666655.1 Dascyllus trimaculatus
TCAGTGGAACACAGATACAGTTAAAGGAGATTTAAATGAGTCAGCGTGAGGTGTTTTAGTCAAACTAATGCTAACAGAAATATTAAAAACATTAAACTAACTCTGAGATAAAAAGAGTCCCAGTGACTGATCCCTGAGGAACTCCACAATCACACACCTGGTCAGCAGGTAGGACTGGTTGATTAAATCAGTCAGCAGGTAAAATTAACTGCAGTAACCACCTTTCATACATTAGTACTTTCACTTCATTGTTCATGATGCATCCAGATAAGCAGGTAATAACTTACAGAACTGATCCATCAGCTCTCTGTGGAACCAACACGATAATCTGCAGACTCTTATTTTGAAGGTCCACTGGTGGCTGCAGAAATAAAATACAAAGATTTTCACTGAGCAAAGGAGGCGACTGCTGTAGCTGTAAAGCTTCTAATTAACATCCTCTATGAGGGGCTGCAGGTCGTCACAGCGCCACCTACTGACCAGGACGCCTCACAGAGATCTGTCCCAGTCCCTGTGGTTCTGGTTCTGAACCCAGAACGGTTCTGTTGTGTCCAGACTCTGTCTTTCAGAGACCTTCAGTACCACGTCTCAGCCAATCACAGCAGACGACCTTATAAGGACCTGAGACACCAGGAAGTGATCGCATCAAGGCTTGGAGTCAATCTGACGGTTACCCACGGCAACAACCAGGTCAGAGGACACACACACACACACACACACACACACACACACACACACACACACACACACACACAGATACACACACACACACACACACACACACACACACACACACACCAGACAGAGGACGGTGGATTAAAGGGGGAATGTGCTGAAATGTCATCGTCCTGCTGTTCAGTGATGATGTCATGTTTGTCTTCACACACCTGAGCAGGTGAAGCTGTGAACAGACTCACATCAGAAACTCATTAATACCAGTTAATGAGCTGCTGTCCTCACAGGAAGCCCTAGTGTCAGGTTGGCTACTGGTTTACTAACTGGTTTACTAACTGGTTTATTAACTGGTTTATTAACTGGTTTATTAACTGGTTTGTTTACGGGTTTATTAACTGGTTGGCTACTGGTTTACTAACTGGTTGGTTTACTGGTTTATTAACTGGTTTGTTTACGGGTTTAATAACTGGTTGGTTACTGGTTGGTTACTGGTTTATTAACTGGTTTATTAACTGGTTTACTAACTGGTTTATTAACTGGTTTATTAACTGGTTTATTAACTGGTTTATTAACTGGTTTATTAACTGGTTTACTAACTGGTTTATTAACTGGTTTACTAACTGGTTTATTAACTGGTTTATTAACTGGTTTGTTTACGGGTTTATTAACTGGTTTGTTTACTGGTTTATTAACTGGTTTATTAACGGGTTTACTAACTGGTTTACTAACTGGTTTACTAACTGGTTTGTTTACTGGTTTATTAACTGGTTGGTTACTGGTTTACTAACTGGTTTGTTTACTGGTTTATTAACTGGTTTATTAACTGGTTTGTTTACGGGTTTATTAACTGGTTTGTTTACTGGTTTATTAACTGGTTTATTAACGGGTTTACTAACTGGTTTACTAACTGGTTTATTAACTGGTTTACTAACTGGTTTATTAACTGGTTTATTAACTGGTTGGTTACTGGTTTATTAACTGGTTTATTAACTGGTTGGTTTACTGGTTTATTAACTGGTTTATTAACTGGTTGGTTTACTGGTTTACTAACTGGTTTATTAACTGGTTGGTTTACTGGTTTACTAACTGGTTTATTAACTGGTTTATTAACTGGTTGGTTACTGGTTTATTAACTGGTTGGTTACTGGTTTATTAACTGGTTGGTTACTGGTTAATTTACTGGTTTATTAACTGGTTGGTTACTGGTTTACTAACTGGTTGGTTACTGGTTTACTAACTGGTTGGTTACTGGTTTATTAACTGGTTGGTTACTGGTTTACTAACTGGTTGGTTACTGGTTAATTTACTGGTTTATTAACTGGTTGGTTACTGGTTTATTAACTGGTTGGTTACTGGTTTATTAACTGGTTGGTTACTGGTTAATTTACTGGTTTATTAACTGGTTGGTTACTGGTTGGTTACTGGTTTATTAACTGGTTGGTTACTGGTTTACTAACTGGTTGGTTACTGGTTTATTAACTGGTTGGTTACTGGTTTATTAACTGGTTGGTTACTGGTTAATTTACTGGTTTACTAACTGGTTGGTTTACTGGTTTATTAACTGGTTGGTTACTGGTTTATTAACTGGTTGGTTACTGGTTAATTTACTGGTTTATTAACTGGTTGGTTACTGGTTTATTAACTGGTTGGTTACTGGTTGGTTACTGGTTTACTAACTGGTTGGTTACTGGTTTATTAACTGGTTGGTTACTGGTTTACTAACTGGTTGGTTACTGGTTTATTAACTGGTTTGTTAACTGGTTCGTTTCAGAGCTGTAAACTGGTGAACCGGCTGCTGCTGCTCGACTGGGACGTTCCTGCCGTTAACGGCATCATCCATGTCATCGAGATGCCGCTGAAGGCTCCGCCCCCACCAGTGAGTCATCAGCTGCTGGTGACCTGCAGAGTCTCGTATCCATGGTTACAGTGGAGCTGAGCATTGCTACGGTGATCAGAGGGTCAGAGGACTGATGTTACTGTGTCGTACCTGTCGTCCACAGGTGTCCCATAACGCCTCCCATGGCCACGCCCACTCCAGCGGCACGGCGTCGGCCATCTTGGTGTCGGTGTTTCTGGCCTGTGTTCTGGCTGCACTCGGATATTATGTCTTCAAACACAAGACCGACGCCTTCCGCTTCCACTACTTCAGAGTGAGACGCAAACACACCTGAACACACCTGAACACACCTGAACACACCTGAACTCCTGCCGACGTTGTTGCGTACAGGAATTTATTTTATTATTACTTATGATCAGAGTCTACAAATATTGTAGAGTCTTAAAGTTAAGATTTGAATTAGTCTAATCTACATAATAATGCAGAATAATCTCACGTCCTTTGTCCTTAATGAACTTTTAAATGTGTATATTTAGAACTAATGATAATGAACACATGCTAACTATTAGCATGTTAGCATGTAGCTGAGAACAGAGCATTAATCTGTGCACCAGGGGGTCGGCGTGTTTTCAGTTGTATTTAATGTATAAACTAAACGTGACATTAATGTGTTAATAAGACACTGGAGTCTGAAACCACCAGATGATGCTGATCAGAGGTTCTAACAGCTGATTCCTTGTTTCCACGGTGACAGAATGATGATGAGGACGGCGGCGGCAGGAAGAAGCCGACGCTGGTGTCGATCCCGAACCCTCTGTACAGTGGATCCAGAGCCTTTGCCGAACCCTTCGGGGTGAGTCTAAAACGCTTCAGTAACCCTCGCTGTGATGGAACCAGAGACCTGACGTGTCTCTGATCCATCAACATGCTCCGACATGCATGACCTTCTTCTTTTTGGCTGATCCATCAAGCGATTTAATCATTAATAACAGTTACTGGATGAACATTAACATCCTACTATCGATACTGGAGCACTGACCTTTCATCTTCCCTCTGCTGGGTGGAAACACTGTGTTAGAAGAATTGTGCTTATGTTAGGAATTATTCTTATTAGGTAATCATTGAGTGACTGTCAGGTCTTTAACGTCTACATGTCAGCAACCATGAATCACCATAAAACATTCCAAGCTGTATGTCTCACAGTAAAGAGAACAGAGAACTGACCCAGTAAGATTGTGTAAGTGACACTTATCTTATGCTGATTGTTTACCAAATAAAAAGAGCCAAGGACAGACGGACTGTCAGAGAGCTGGAATGCTGTAGTGATGCATCCTGCAGAGCTGTAGAGTCCGTTCTCTCCTTGCTGTCTTCCTTCCTGTGTGTATTTCCGGGTTTTGAACCGAACACTGTCTCAGCTCAGCCTCTCCTTCCCTCTTTATGACCCTCAGACATCAGAACCAGTGTGATTTAAAGCATGTGGACGGACCTCTGATGGTTTTCTCTCCTTCCTGCAGGAGTCCAGTCCGGAGGTGGAACCAGCAGAACCAGAAGAACCAGAAGAACCTCCCAACATTCTGGACCTGGACCAGTAGAACCAGTGCGTCTCTACAGGAGCCTCACCTTCATGAACTCTCCTGAAAACTAACCAAACGTTTCTATGAGCAACGAATCAAATCACTGTCTCTGGCTCTCAGCGTGTTTTAGGGCCATTTAATGAACTCAGCTGATTCTTCATCTGCAGTAACTTCATACGACGAACAGACAGAAGCGCTTCATTCAGAGTCTGATTGATCTGAACTAATCCCTCCAGTGAACAGCTGATCCTGACATTGACTGGAGCTCATGCAGACGGAACCACCTGGGTTCAGCTAAATGTGACGTTGGAGCTCCTTATGTCCAAACTAAATGTCTGGAAACTTCCCAGAACGTGTCCAAAATGACAAACCTTCCTGACGTGACTTTAGCCTCGTCAAAACCTGGCGTTAGACTTCATGAACAGCTGAAACCAGGCAGCCTGAGAGACGTCAGACACGAGGACACCTTGAACCACGGCTGGAAACGTTTCACAGACATTTGATTTGGACAGAAGGAGCACCACAGTAAACGGACTCTTTATTTCACGCGTCGTCTCGGGTTCTCTGTGTTTGTTTGACATCCAGCTGCTTGTTCTGCTGTAACGTCCTGAGAACGTTCAAACAGCTGAACTCAGTCGTTCTAACTGTCCTCGCTCTGTCTCCACGGAGGCTGCTGCTGTTTGTCCTCGTCTGCTTTTAAATCGTTAAAGCCTCGTGATGCTGCTTCTTGAATAAAAGACTAATCTGAGATCTGCTGTTGGTGTTTCTGTGTTTGGATGTGAAGCAGCTTCATTCTGCTGCTGTTTATTCAGGCTGACAGCAGCCGTGCTGGTTCTGAAGATCCGGTTCCTCCGTTGTTATTCTGCAGAGCCGGTTCACCCTGAAAGACCCAGCATCCTCCCGGTCTCTGCAGAGCCTCCCTTTAAATAGCTCTCTGCTGTCAGACGCTTTATTGGCTGCTGCAGGACGTAAACACAGCAGCTAATTACAGCCTCAGATCAGGAAACCTGTCCAACAGCAGCGCCGGAGGTTTCTGCTGCTTCTCGCCTCCCTTCCCCCCCGAACACAAAGAGCTGCAGCAGAGAGGAGCAGTGGGGGATGAGGAGGATGAGGGGGATGAGGGGGATGAGGAGGATGAGGAGGAGACCCGACCAGCCTCATTTAAATCCAGCAGCGTCGGCTCTCATCCGTCTGCTCAGATGTTCAGACTCAGCAGCTGCTTCAACTCCAGCGACCCGCCGCCAGTTAACGTTTAAACGTGATGTTTCAGCGGGTTGAGCCGACTCCAGAACGTCACCTCAGTACCGGGACTTAAACTAACGTTCATTTAAAAGCCTGGATGTTCTGATCCAGTCGGACTCATTAATGACAGAAACTATGTTTACTGTCACCGTTAGACGACAACAGAAGGCTGCCGGCATCAGCACAACGACACAACAGACGTCACTTTAAAACAGAGAACATATGAACTAACATCTGGTGTCCACAGAGTCTCCACATGACAATAAACACTTCAATTAACAGGATTAAAATGACCCAGTGGATCTGTTTGTAGTACTACAGGCTACATGTAGTACTACAGGCTACATGTAGTACTACAGGCTACATGTAGTACTACAGGCTACATGTAGTACTACAGGCTACATGTAGTACTACAGGCTAAATGTAGTACTAGACGGTAGGATGCAGTACGAGATGGTAAATGTACTACTAGAGGGTAAATGGAGCCTCTCACTGTTTAACACTGTAGAGACCAGAGGAGGCGTCACTCAAACTACAGTTCATGTTGGAAGCAGAGAGCATTGTGGGAGTTCACACCATGACGTTTTTGTCGACATGCTAAACTATGACATTTTGACGACATGCTAAACTGTGACGTTTTTGACGACATGCTAAACTATGAAAGTTTTGACGACACGCTAAACTATGTTTTTGACGACATGCTAAACTATGACGTTTTTGACGACACGCTAAACTATGACGTTTTTGACGTCATGCTAAATTGACGTTTTTAACGACATGCTAAAGTATGACGTTTTTGAAGACATGCTAAACTATGACGTTTTTAACGACATGCTAAAGTATGACGTTTTTAACGACATGCTAAACTATGACGTTTTTAACGACATGCTAAAGTATGACGTTTTTGAAGACATGCTAAACTATGACGTTTTTAACGACATGCTAAACTATGACAGTTTTGATGACATGCTAATCTATGATGTTTTTGATGACACGCTAAACTATGACGTTTTTGATGACACGCTAAACTATGACATTTTTAACGACATACTAAACTATGACAGTTTTGATGACACGCTAAACTATGACGTTTTTGATGACATGCTAAAGTATGACGTTTTTGAAGACATGCTAAACTATGACGTTTTTGATGACATGCTAAAGTATGACGTTTTTGATGACATGCTAAACTATGACGTTTTTGATGACATGCTAAACTATGACGTTTTTGACGACATGCTAAACTATGACGTTTTTGATGACACGCTAAACTATGACAGTTTTGACGACATGCTAAACTGACTTTTTGATGACATGCTAATCTATGACGTTTTTGACGACACGCTAAACTATGACAGTTTTGACGACATGCTAAACTATGACGTTTTTGATGACATGCTAATCTATGACGTTTTTGTCGACACGCTAAAGTATGATGTTTTTGACGACATGCTAAACTATGATGTTTTTGATCACATGCTAAACTATGACGTTTTTAACGACATGCTAAACTATGACAGTTTTGATGACACGCTAAACTATGACAGTTTTGACGACATGCTAAACTGACTTTTTGATGACATGCTAATCTATGACGTTTTTGTCGACACGCTAAAGTATGACGTTTTTGACGACATGCTAAACTATGACAGTTTTGACGACATGCTAAACTATGACGTTTTTGATGACATGCTAAACTATGACAGTTTTGATGACACGCTAAACTATGACGTTTTTGATGACATGCTAAACTATGACAGTTTTAACGACATGCTAAACTATGACGTTTTTAACGACATGCTAAAGTATGACGTTTTTGAAGACATGCTAAACTATGACGTTTTTAACGACATGCTAAACTATGACAGTTTTGATGACATGCTAATCTATGACGTTTTTGATGACACGCTAAACTATGACGTTTTTAACGACATGCTAAACTATGACATTTTTAACGGCATGCTAAACTATGACAGTTTTGATGACACGCTAAACTATGACATTTTTAACGACATGCTAAACTATGACAGTTTTGATGACACGCTAAACTATGACGTTTTTGATGACATGCTAAAGTATGACGTTTTTGAAGACATGCTAAACTATGACGTTTTTGATGACATGCTAAAGTATGACGTTTTTGAAGACATGCCAAACTATGTTTTTGACGACATGCTAAACTGACGTTTTTGATGACATGCTAAACTATGACAGTTTTGATGACACGCTAAACTATGACGTTTTTAACGACATGCTAAACTATGACGTTTTTGACGACATGCTAAACTATGATGTTTTTGATGACATGCTGAAGTATGACGTTTTTAACGACATGCTAAACTATGACGTTTTTGATGACATGCTAAACTATGACATTTTGACGACATGCTAAACTGTGACGTTTTTGATGACATGCTAAAGTATGACGTTTTTGATGACATGCTAAAGTATGACGTTTTTGAAGACATGCCAAACTATGTTTTTGACGACATGCTAAACTGACGTTTTTGATGACATGCTAAACTATGACAGTTTTGATGACACGCTAAACTATGACGTTTTTAACGACATGCTAAACTATGACGTTTTTGACGACATGCTAAACTATGATGTTTTTGATGACATGCTGAAGTATGACGTTTTTAACGACATGCTAAACTATGACGTTTTTGTCGACATGCTAAACTATGACATTTTGACGACATGCTAAACTATGACATTTTTGACGACATGCTAAACTGTGACGTTTTTGACGACATGCTAAACTACGACGTTTTTGACGACATGCTAAACTGTGACGTTTTTGACGACATGCTAAACTGACATTTTGACGACATGCTAAACGATGACATTTTGACGTCATGCTAAACTGACATTTTGACGTCATGCTAAACTGACATTTTGACGACATGCTAAACGATGACATTTTGACGACACGCTAGACTATGATGTTTTTGACGACATGCTAAACTATGAACATTTTTGATGACACGCTAAAGTATGTTTTTGATGACATGCTAAACTATGAACATTTTTGACGACATGCTAAACTGACATTTTTTACGACATGCTAAACTAATACATTTTTGACAACATGCTAAAGTATGTTTTTGATGACATGCTAAACTATGACGTTTTTGATGTCACGCTAAAGTATGATGTTTTTGACGTCATGCTAAACTATGAGGTTTTGATGACATGTTAACTATGACGTTTTTGTCAAAATGCTAAACTGTGATGTTTTTGACGACAAGCTAAACTGTGACGTTTTTGACGACATGCTAAACTATGACGTTTTTGACGCCACACTAAAGTATGATGTTTTTGACGTCATGCTAGACTATGACGTTTTTGACGACACCCTAAACTATGACGTTTTTGACGACACCCTAAACTATGACGTTTTTGACGACATGCTAAACTATGACGTTTTTGACGACATGCTAAAGTATGACGTTTTTGACGACATGCTAAACTATGACGTTTTTGACGACATGCTAAACTATGACGTTTTTGATGACATGCTAAACTATGACGTTTTTAACGACATGCTAAACTATGACAGTTTTGATGACACGCTAAACTATGACAGTTTTGACGACATGCTAAACTGACTTTTTGATGACATGCTAATCTATGACGTTTTTGACGACACGCTAAACTATGACAGTTTTGACGACATGCTAAACTATGACGTTTTTGATGACATGCTAATCTATGACGTTTTTGTCGACACGCTAAAGTATGATGTTTTTGACGACATGCTAAACTATGATGTTTTTGATCACATGCTAAACTATGACGTTTTTAACGACATGCTAAACTATGACAGTTTTGATGACACGCTAAACTATGACAGTTTTGACGACATGCTAAACTGACTTTTTGATGACATGCTAATCTATGACGTTTTTGACGACACGCTAAACTATGACAGTTTTGACGACATGCTAAACTATGACGTTTTTGATGACATGCTAATCTATGACGTTTTTGTCGACACGCTAAAGTATGACGTTTTTGACGACACGCTAAACTATGACAGTTTTGACGACATGCTAAACTATGACGTTTTTGATGACATGCTAAACTATGACAGTTTTGATGACACGCTAAACTATGACGTTTTTGATGACATGCTAAACTATGACAGTTTTAACGACATGCTAAACTATGACGTTTTTAACGACATGCTAAAGTATGACGTTTTTGAAGACATGCTAAACTATGACGTTTTTAACGACATGCTAAAGTATGACAGTTTTGACGACATGCTAAACTGTGACGTTTTTGAAGACATGCTAAACTATGACGTTTTTAACGACATGCTAAACTATGACAGTTTTGATGACATGCTAATCTATGACGTTTTTGATGACACGCTAAACTATGACGTTTTTAACGACATGCTAAACTATGACATTTTTAACGGCATGCTAAACTATGACAGTTTTGATGACATGCTAAACTATGACATTTTGACGACATGCTAAACTATGACAGTTTTGATGACACGCTAAACTATGACGTTTTTGATGACATGCTAAAGTATGACGTTTTTGAAGACATGCTAAACTATGACGTTTTTGATGACATGCTAAAGTATGACGTTTTTGAAGACATGCCAAACTATGTTTTTGACGACATGCTAAACTGACGTTTTTGATGACATGCTAAACTATGACAGTTTTGATGACACGCTAAACTATGACGTTTTTAACGACATGCTAAACTATGACGTTTTTGACGACATGCTAAACTATGATGTTTTTGATGACATGCTGAAGTATGACGTTTTTAACGACATGCTAAACTATGACGTTTTTGATGATGTGCTAAACTATGACGTTTTTGATGACATGCTAAAGTATGACGTTTTTAACGACATGCTAAACTATGACGTTTTTGATGACATGCTAAAGTATGACGTTTTTGACGACATGCTAAACTATGACGTTTTTAACGACATGCTAAAGTATGACGTTTTTGACGACATGCTAAAGTATGACGTTTTTGATGACATGCTAAAGTATGACGTTTTTAACGACATGCTAAACTATGACGTTTTTGATGACATGCTAAACTATGACGTTTTTGATGACATGCTAAACTATGTTTTTGATGACATGCTAAAGTACGTTTTTATCAACACGTTAAAGTATGACGTTTTTAACGACATGCTAAACTATGACGTTTTTGATGACATGCTAAACTATGACGTTTTTGATGTAATGCTAAACTATGACGTTTTTGACGTCATGCTAAACTATGACGTTTTTGATGACATGCTAAACTATGTTTTTGATGACATGCTAAAGTACGTTTTTATCAACACGTTAAAGTATGACGTTTTTAACGACATGCTAAACTATGACGTTTTTGACGACATGCTAAACTATGACGTTTTTGATGTAATGCTAAACTATGACGTTTTTAACGACATGCTAAACTATGACGTTTTTGATGACATGCTAAACTATGACGTTTTTGATGACATGCTAAACTATGACGTTTTTGACGACATGCTAAACTATGACGTTTTTGACGTCATGCTAAACTATGACGTTTTTGACGACACGCTAAACTATGACGTTTTTGACGTCATGCTAAACTATGACGTTTTTGACGTCATGCTAAACTATGACGTTTTTGACGTCATGCTATCTCATCTTGGATGAGAGGTGGAACGTCTCAGAGAAACTGAAGCCCGTCCAGATGCTGCGACTGAAACCACGAGGACAACATGACCTGGAAGACTGAAGATCTTCACAGTCCAAGTTCTGAATGAATCCAAAGATAGAAACCAGCTCAGATGGACACACCTTTGCCGTTCGGTGGTAAACGGACTGGAAAGAATCAGGCAGAAGCTTAAAAATCTCAGTGAACCTTCCATGAAGCTTTGCTCTCAGGTCCAACATCACTGCTGACTATCTTCCGTGTGCAGGAACAACTGCTGGCTTTGGTGTCACTCCAATGTTCTGAACCCCAGGACCAGTCATTCCTCTGATTGAGGACCAAGGCAGCAGCCTACAGATGAGCTGAAGTCTGCTGATGCATGAATGGCCTCAGTGTTCTGGAGGAGATGAAGGTGAAGACGGTGACTGAGCTGGAGGTCTGTGAGCAGTCCCAGTGAATCTGGACCCTCAGAGAGTTTCAGCACCTTGAACTGAGGGTTTTGGCTCCTTCACTCCGTCTGCTGCTATCAAACAGGCTCACGCCGGTTTCATTCATCACCTCTCTGGGAAATCTGGCATGAAGGCTCAGCGAGCAACAGATGGTCTGTTTCTGCATCAGCCTCACCTGTTGGTCGTCTTCCACATGAACAGAGTTTCAACGCTACTGAGGGATTCAGATTCTCTCATCTGCAAATGTTGGGGATTTACTTGTGGACAGAACGTTTTCAGCTGCAGTAAACATCAGAATGATCGTCGGTGTGTGAGAAGCCTGTTGCAGTGAAGCTGAAGGCACAGAACAGGAAGTAAACAGAGACGAGGCGAGAAGTTCTGCAGCTTCAGACCGGAAAGGTTTCGACGTCGATGAATCACAAAAGATGTGAAAGAATTAAAAGTGAGGCTCACAGAAAAGCTGCTGTATTTTTTAATATTTCCTAATTAACTGAAGTAAACATTCGTGGTTTCTGAATCAGAACGTCTGGGGGGACTTGGTAGATCTGTGAATCTGTAGAGACCAGAGTGATTTTAAATCCGTACGAAGCTTCCTGATGTGATGAAACTCTGACAAACAGCTGCTCATGTCTTTGGACTCATTCAGAACTCGGTGCTGCTGATTTAAATGATGAACTGCAGCCAGAGGAGCTGTTTCTATTCAAACAGCTGATTTCTGTTTAAACCAGTTCCTCTTCTGTTCCTGCTCGTCAACGAACCGCCTTTAAATAAAGTTAAAATAAACCTTCAGAGTCAATGACGGATATTTAAACAAATGAACCGCTGTAGACTCCGTCAGTGATCAACACTTCATCGATTAATAGCTGTTTGTAATTTAACCAATTAAAAACATTAATAACTACTGAGGCAAAGGGAAGGTCGTGATGTCAGTGAACAGATTGTAGTACCTGGTTGCTGCATCAGGTGGCGCTCTCACTGTTTAACACTGCATTTAAATGAAGAAAGTCACAGGTCATCCAGGTCATGGTTATCCTCATAGTTTCAACTGTAGCATCGTCTTGGACAAGAGGTGAAACGTCCTCCAGCAGCTGAAGCAAGTCCAGATGCTTCGATTGAAACCACGAGGATGACTTGCTCTAGTTCAGAGTTCAGGCTTAGTGACGTGACGACGCCTCAGGAATCCCAGACAGTCACTGGATCAGTCTAAGAAGGAAGTGGCGCTCCAGACTCTCCAGAATAAAAGCAGGTAATCTATCATCTCCAGTTCATTAGTGTTGTTCTCTACTCAGCTGACTGTCTCCAGTGACCTCCATCCACTGGACTCTGACTTCACTTCATCTTCTTAGATTTAGCTTTATGTTTAATCTCTGGAGGTTCCTTGGATGTTCCTGGTTCTGATTAACTTCCTGTACCAGCAGCACCCCCCACTCCTCCACCTGAACACCAAACAGCTGCTGTCAGACGGTTAAAGTGAAGCTTCTCCCGACTCGACTGCAGGTCGATAAACTGCAGGACGGCGGGAGGCTGTCGCCGTGGCAACAACATCTCACGTCAGCAAGATTTCATTTACACTGATGTCAGGAAGAGAAACAACCTGGCAGGTGAAAACAACCGGGTCAGATGCTGATTTACAGAAACCGTCACCTAGAGAGGTCTGAGAAGTCAGAATGTTCACTAGTTAACTGGTAGAGGCAAAAATATCTACTGGGTGAACTGGTACAGTCCAAAGTGCTCCCTAGACCAGTGGTCCTCAACCACCGGGCCTCGGACCGAAACCGGACAGCACAGAAAGAATAAAAATGTTACTTTTTTAAAAAGTCGCAGACTTTTTTTCACACCACAGACCGGTTTCAAGTGCAGGTTTCGGTTTTTTATAGGCCGGTCATCGAGTGCAATGACCGCTACGATAAGTTAAAGCATGGTGGTGGCAGCATCATGGTGCGAAGCACGGTGGTGGCAGCATCATGACGTGAAGCACGGTGGTGGCAGCATCATGACGTGAAGCACGGTGGTGGCAGCATCATGACGTGAAGCACGGTGGTGGCAGCATCATGAAGGGAAGCACGGTGGTGGCAGCATCATGACGTGAAGCACGGTGGTGGCAGCATCATGACGTGAAGCACGGTGGTGGCAGCATCATGACGTGAAGCACGGTGGTGGCAGCATCATGACGTGAAGCACGGTGGTGGCAGCATCATGACGTGAAGCACGGTGGTGGCAGCATCATGGCGTGAAGCACGGTGGTGGCAGCATCATGGCGTGGCGGTGGTGGCAGCATCATGGCGTGAAGCACGGTGGTGGCAGCATCATGACGTGAAGCACGGTGGTGGCAGCATCATGGCGTGAAGCACGGTGGTGGCAGCATCATGGCGTGAAGCACGGTGGTGGCAGCATCATGATGTGAAGCACGGTGGTGGCAGCATCATGACGTGAAGCACGGTGGTGGCAGCATCATGATGTGAAGCATGGTGGTGGCAGCATCATGACGTGAAGCACGGTGGTGGCAGCATCATGATGTGAAGCACGGTGGTGGCAGCATCATGACGTGAAGCACGGTGGTGGCAGCATCATGATGTGAAGCACGGTGGTGGCAGCATCATGATGTGATGCTTCATGATGGGCCCAGATTCTAAACAAGACCTTGTTCTACAGACTTGCCATCGAGCCTGATGACCGGTCCGTGGTGTTAACACGGTTGCAGACCGCCGGTCTAGACTGACTCGTTGCATGAAATACTGATGCAGAGGTTCTGCTGAGGAAATGTACATTTAGGATAAAGAAAACTCACCAACCACCGGTCAGAAGGTGTGAATCTGGAGTTCAAATGTGTTCGTCGTCTCCAGCAGTTTGTTTCTTTATCTCTATGACCAGAGTTCATTCATCAACACCGACTTTAACAAAACCAGTTTAACGTGTTGGGATCGGCTCAGTGGCTCAGGGTCATCTGGTTAGCTTAGCTGTTAGCCTAGCTGTTAGCTTAGCTTAGCAGAATGACCGAGAGCAGGAGGATTTTGAGGGATGTTTTTGTCGCTAAACAAAAAAAACCTTTCCAAAGATATTTGAGTTTAGTATGAAAAGAAGAGAATCTGAACATTCAGGAAGGAGCAGCAGGTGAAGACTCACCTGATGACCTCATCAGTCTGAGCTCAACAGTCACAGCGAGGACGTCCGACTCTTTTCAGATCAGTTTTATTGAACAAAAACATTTTCAAAGATCATGTAGGAAATACAATATTATACAAGTGTTGCACAAACAAGACTAACAGAAAGAAGATCTAGAAAAGGTGATGACTGCCCACAGACGGAGGACCACCCCCAGAACCAACAGAGACCCACAGACGGAGGACCACCCCCAGAACCAACAGAGACCCACAGACGGACACGTGGAACCGACAGACCTCAGACCTCATCGGTTCTACCGGACGTCCTGCGACAGAGACATGATCAGACGTTCACAAGTTCTGCTTTAGGAAACGTTTCCTAACCCGACGGAGGCTCCACAGTTCTGGACGCTGAAGTGGTCCATTTTTTTTTTACGTTTGAGGCTTCGTGGAGGCAAAACCATAAAAACTAACTAAGGTCGACCCGCCGGTTCTGTCTGGAGCTTTTCTGGATTCCATGGAAGTAAAAACTCCAGAAGACCTACGAGGAGATTCAGATTCTGCAGTTTGTTTGGCGGTTCAGCTGAAGGAAACAGACGCTGGTCCAGATGAGCCTGGATCGGTTCCTCTCAGCAGAACCTTCAGGGAGAACAGGAGGTTCGGTTCGGCCTGAGAGCTGCAGGCCCAACAGAACCCACGGTTCTACCTGAAGGTTCTGCTGAAGGAAACAGACGGTGGTCACGGATGACGACATGAACACGGACTCGGTTCCTCTCAGCAGAACCTTCAGGTAGACCAGGAGGTTCGGTTCGACCTGCAACAGCTGCTCCACATTCTTTTCATTCAGCACCGAAAAATTAGCACCTGAAGCAAAAACCAGCGCTCAGCCCAAAACAAGACAAACTAAGACTTCCTCTGTTCGAACGTTTCCTCCGAATCAACTCCAACCCGTCCTGCTGGAGGTCCGACTGCCAGCCTGCCGACACCAGAGGAGCTGTTCTGTCATAAAGGAGGAAAGGTTTCAGCCGACGACTCGTCACTGACAAAGAATAAATAGTTCTAGAAGGATTCTCTTCCATTTAATCTGCAGAGAATAACGATGATGTTAAAAATCCGTACGAAGCTTCCTGATGTGGTGAAACTCTGACTAACAGCCGCCTCTGTCTTTGGACTCAGTCAGAACTTGGTGCTGCTGATTCAAACGGTCCAACTAATGAAGTGCAGACAGAGGAGCTGTTTCTGTTCAGCTTCACCCTTTCTGTGGTCAAATACTTCAAACAGCTGATCTCTGTTTAAACCAGAGCTTCTCTTCTGCTCGTCAACAAAGTGCCTTTAAATAAAGTTAAATCATGTCCGACCAGACTTCTGTCTAGAAAACTGAGTTTCTGTTTCCAGCAGCAGCACAAGGTGGATCCTGATCATCTTTTAAAACCTAACGTGTTGAACTCAGAGTTTGTTCCTGCCTTAAACAGCAGCAGAACCCTGCAGCCAGATATCTGGAGAGAAAACCTCTGAGATCAGTCAGAACCCTTAAATCTCTTCAACCATTCAGACCCAAACACTCGACTCAGACAAGCCTGATTCCTCCTGCAGCTGTTTTCATGTCAGTCACCATAAACATCACATATTCCATGACAATAAACCACACGTGACCTCCTCAGAACCCCCTCAGAACCCCCTCAGAACCCCCTCAGAACCCCCTGGTCCTTCATCTACAGTAACTACTAACGATCAGAGGTCCACCTCCAGACTGGGAATATTCCAGACCTTCAGGTTCTTCAAGTCCACAGAGGCGGATCCACATTTATCACTGCTGAACACTGAGACTCCTGGATGGATGTAAACTGATCTGGGTCCAGGTTCTACCAGAACTCCAGTGTGTTGTTCCTCCTAAATGTCATGTGTTTATCTGCTGGACTGATGAGGTTCTGATCCATGTGGACCCCCCTCTATGGACTTCAAGGAGACCTTCTCAGTCTGAAGGTAGAACTCTGCTTCACTGAACACACTGAAGTTACTGGACCGGTCGGTTCTACTGAATCTAAATCCTCCTTGAAGTCGCAGCAGATCAGATTCAGTGGTTCTGCTTCCTGATCAGACAAACGGGTCGAAGCAGAATCCAGTTTGGTTGAAACATCGTGAAGCGTGAACGAACATCGGCAGTCATTTCCCAGCCTGCTAGGAAAAGCATCACCTCACTTCAAATGCCTTCCAGCCCAGGTTTCCCTGTCAGAACCAGAACCAGAACCTCCACCGACCGCAGAGGCCGGCAGCAGCGATCACAGAACCCTCGGAGACGAACAGGGACTCAGCCGGTGGAGGCTAACGAATGGAGACACTAACATCTAAAGGAAACGTGGAGGCGTCACTTGTTCTGGTATCTGAAGTCTCTGAGGACGTGGTTGAGAGGTTGGATCTGAATCACCGGGGACAGGTTCACCTGCAGGATCTTCTGGGCCTTCCTGCAGGCCTCGGCCACCGAGCGCGAGTCGTCCACCTTTATCACCTTCCACCTAAAACTGTTCTTGTCCTTCCAGCTGCTCCTCTGCCGGGTCGGCGGGCTCAGGTCCTTCGGGCCTCGGGCGTCTCGGTGGAGGCCGTTGCTCCTCCAGCCGTTGCTGGGCAGCTCTGTGAGAGTCTGAGGGAACGCCCGGCCGTTGGCGTAGAACACCGGCGCCGAGTCTCCGATGAGGGCGCCGTCCAGCCGGATGGGGCAGGACAGGCTCTTCTGGCTGAACAAGGCCACGGCTTTGGTGGGCGCCCCGCCACCGTTCTGAGAAGGCTGTGAAGGTATTCCTGAAAGCATTGAAGGATGCTGCTGCTGCGAAAAGGCAGCCGAGGCCTCCGAGTCCCAGGTGGTGTGGATCTGCAGCCGGGCCGTGTGGAAGCCGGACAGACCTTCGATGTTGGTCAGTCTGAGGCACGGCTGCTCCACCGGCGACCTGTCCAGCATCCGGCTGGGCGTCCGGCTGCAGATGATGGCGCGGTGGTCCACCAGCAGCTCCGGCGGTCGGATCCCCTGGATCCGAGGGCTGCTCCTCTCGGAGGTGATCCAGGACGGGTGGACTTCCCTCTTCTTGGCCAGCGGCCGCCTGCCCTTCCTCTTGGCGGTGGGTCTGACGCTCCTGCTGAGCGGCTTCAGCATGTCCTCGGTCAGCGGCTGGTTGGTGCAGGATCGGTAACCGTAGACGTCTTTGCTGCGCAGCACGGTGGGTTTATGTCCCTCCTCGCTCAGCTCCTGCAGGAAGCCCACCAGCTCCTCGGTGCTGGACAGGTCCCGGGACATCGGGCTGAGGATCTTCATCGCGTCCAGGAGGACGTTATGTCCTGCCGAGGAGATCCGGGACCAGGAGTGAACCGCCCTCCGCTCCTCGTTGGTGAACGCCGATGGCCGGCTGACCACGGGACCTCGTGCCGCGTCAGCCATGTTTGTAGTCCTGCGGGAAAATGAAAAGCATTGGAGTGTTAGAGTGTTTATCTATTGAATGATCGTTGTTTTTTGTTTTCTTTTGTGAACTGGGAGCTGAAACTGAATCTACCATATGGGATAAATAAAGTCTCTGAATCTAGACTGAATGACAGTACGCAGCTACTCACACACTGACACCACCAACACAGAGCCATCTGTTAGCCAACCTTTAACTCGGTCATTTTTAGGAGTCAATATTTTAACTATTCTCTTAACTGATAGTCAGCAGCGTCATCAATCAACCGATTAATTGACAACATGTATTGAGTACAGCAGAAATCAGTCCATATGCTTATATTTGACAAGGAAACAACCAACATTATAGATACAAGTGTCACAACGGCAATCGAAACTAAACCCTAACTGGAACATTCGAAAACATCTGAAAACATGAGCTCTGGTTGGAGGTCATTAACTACCACATTAGGCTTTGTCATGGTGCCCGTTGCTAGCTAAACTCCCACAATGCTCTCTGCTTCCAACATGAGCTGTAGTCTGAGTGACGCCTCCTCTGGTCTCTACAGTGAGAGGCTCCCCCTGGTGGAACAAGCTGGTCCTGCATCTTTAAGAATTTGCCAGTTACACCATTTATTAGGGCAAGAAACTAAAAACATGAAGAACTGCTGCATTTTCAACCATTTTACTGTAAAATTGTAAACAGATTTTTAAAAGTGTTGGACATGTTGAGTTTTGTTCTTTTTTTACTGTTTTGTCCTCCTAGTTTCAATCGTAGACTCGTCCAGATGCTATGACTGAAACCACGAGGACGACCCTGACCTGGACGACTGAGAATCTTCACAGACGTTTACCGTTTTGTAAAATAAACCCTCACAGAAACGTGTCCTCCTCCAGGTGGTGTCATACCCTCCATATTTGGACATGCTTCCTTCCCTCCACTCCGTTCTAAGGCTGTCAGGTTTCCTGGACCGGTCCAGACGTGTCCTGACGCCGGTATTTCCAAAGCATTCCAGACTACTTTGAACACAAACTCTAATATTTCTGTTTCTTAACTGAGACTAATCAGAACATTCTTCCACTCTTCCAAAGGTAATAACTGGATTTAGAGATCAGTGAAACATCGAACACTCAGTTTACTGGACACGTGTTCTGCCGGGGTTTCCTACGACATGCAGGACTTCATGGAGCAGCGAAGAACGAACCACGGTGAAGACAAATGAGAGAGAACCAGAAGAACACCACATAGAAGCAGCAGGAGTTCAGAGGGTTGACATCTGTCCTGGTTCGGAGCTGAAGCCGATCACAGGACCTGAACAACAGAAGCACAGAGCCAGACGCTGCTGACGCCGTTTGAAGACTGCTCAGTGTTTCACAGTTTGGAGTCATTTAAAGCCCGAGTGAGGAAACAGAACAGATGAAAGTGTTTCTGAACATGTTCTCCTGATGTTCTCCTCCACTGTGAACATCTCTGTGACCTCCTCATCAGCTGAAGCTCTGCAGCTGAGCTCGCTGTGACATGTTTGGATAAGAAGATGTGAACACGGAGGCGAAGCTGCAGCTGTGAACACAGACGGAGGTTTTTAAAGGTGAGGTGAAGCTCAGACAGCAACAGCACAAACACCGAGTCTGGAGCTGAGAGCAGCTGCCTCATTACTGATGAACGGAAGCACTGCGACCTTCACCGACCAGAACCTTCAAAAGCCCATCTAACAGACCTCGTTAGCTGCTGCAGCAGGTAACAGATACACAAACAACCTGAGATGCCTTTCATTTTTATCTGCAGCTCCACAAACAGCCCCCTGAACCAAGACAGAGGATTAATGATCCAACCGTCCACTAAAGGACCAGGTCAGACATCAGAACCAGTCTCCTCTCCGTCTCCTTTTTCAATATGAGACCTTTAAGTCAACAACAGAACACTTTAAATCTGAAACCTCACGTCGTCCTGTCTGCAATGACCTCTCTGAATAAATTTAAGGTTTAGTCACATCATCTTGTTTCTATCAGCTGACCTGCAGCTGCTCAGCAGACAGAACTCACCACAGAACCAGCTGCTCTTCGTTTTATAGACAAATCCTTTGGTCTCATTTCAGAAAAGTCCAGCGTGATGCAGTCAAACTATTATTAATTATAACTTATTATTCACACACCAACACAACGACTGAATATTTGGATATTCAGGTCCAGCCCTACAGACGTTAAACAGAAACTACAGCTGCCAGCCGTAATAAATCTATTACAGCAACTATATTTATATGATATTCTCAAAGAGCGAGTCCTTCACTAGGGGTGGGTACCAGGCCCGGTATTAACTGGTACCGGTGCATAATTTAGTACCGTTGAGCTCCTTGACAAATGGCGCTGATATCAGTATTTATGACATAAATTGTGCGACGCTACCACGGTTGTAATCTACGTTGGCTTAAAATAACGTCACACAATTTATGTCATCAATAAATGTGGCTGCTCCGCACGTTAGCTTAGTGGCTAACGAGGTGTAGCGACTGAAACTGTGGGTGGACTTCTCCAGATTTATCATCGCTAAATGCACAGAGCTGCTCTGCCAACGCTCTCTGTCTCTCTGTGTAAACAATAGCAGTGATTGGCTGATTCCAATGACATGCAACAGCCAATCAGACAGTGTTGTGGGCGGGACATTTCATGAAAGCAGAGAGACTGCAGAGAGCTGCTGCATCAGATCCCACGCATTTCTGTATTTAGTAATAATCTGCCAATAAAAACACCAATAATCTAAAAAGCCAAACATCAGCATCATAACTGACTGGACCGATAACTGGTCCATCCCTAAACGATACCCGTCCCTGGTCTTCATTAACGGGGCCCAACAGAAGAGCTTGTTCCATCTATTTGTGAGGTCCAATAGAACAGATGTAGCTTCTAGCTAACGCTTAGCTGCAGCTATTTGCTGAGTCAAAGGATTCTTCGACTGTGAACAGAGAAACTCTCTTTGTTGGTTTTCCAGTCGGTAACCTGCAGCTGCATCCATCTCATTCACTTCTTCACCACTTCATCATCAACATTTTCCATGATTGTAGCTCAGAGGCTAATCCCAGCTGCACTGATTGGAGTGTCTGGCTCTGCAGGCAGCAGCTGTCGACCCGCAATCACAGAGCTGTTAGAACCAGCCACCAGAACCCGACAGGGTTTCACTGCAGATCCTCCAGAAGGGCAGCAGAGAACCTGCAGACGTTAATCAAACGTCCTCCGTCGGTGATTTTCCACCTCAGACATTATATTAAAGGCCACGTTCTGTTTATCTTTCATCATCGTGGAGGAACAAGCTGCTCATTTATTCATTAAACAGACGTGGTTCAGACGTGTGAACGCCATCCGGCCCAGTCATCACACAGAAGGACGTCTGCAGTCACACCTGCTGATAAAACGAGCTTCATTATCTACATTCTGCCCACAGCGTCTTCAAATGAATAAAACAGATAAACTGGTGAACTGAAGAATCACCGACCAAACGCACCGGATCATCACACCAGAGTTGGCAGGTCCACGTACCAGAACCACTGTGGAGCCCGGAGGCAGCACACACGAATATTCAAATATCAAAATTATTATTCAAATACCACCACAACGAACAAATATTTGGATATTCGAATATTTGGGACCAGCCCTAAACATCAGATTTTTAGATTCGTCAGATTAACCTCAGAGCCACATTCTGCTCACATGTCTGATGGCGTTTCATAAAATCAGCAAGCAGAAATAAAGTCAGACATAAAAAGAAGCTAGAAAGGAAGAATAGAGGACAATGTTTAAGATAAAGACTGATTCAATGTCTGCAGTAACTTTGGGTTATTTAATGGAGCACAGTTCTGCCTTCACGCCGTCCTGTTTATACCACCTTCACTATAAAAGACTGAGAACATGCGTTCTGCCATCGTTTAACCGACCTAAAGCACCAGTGTTGGCTCAGGTAGGTCTAAATCCTAAAACCTACACGCTTGTTTGAAAGGCAGTTTTAAAATCACCAAGACGTCACCATTTATCAGCCTGGAAGTGACAACACACCGAAGAACTGATCTCCTCACAGTGGGTGTCTGTGAAGATCCTCAGTCCTCCAGGTCACGGTTCTCCTCGTGGTTCCAACCATCTGGACCTCGAAGACGTTCCTCCTCTCGTCAAGCTGAGAGGAGGAACGTCTTCGAGGAGCTCAAGCTAGTCCAGATGCTACGACTGAAGCCACGAGGATTCTTACGGCGTGACGTCACCGTAACGGGACACATGAACTGGAAGTGAAGCAGCTCTGCAGCTTCGTTGCTCTGCAGGTTGCGTTGGTGCTGCCTGCAGCTGCAGCCGTGCAGTTACACAGCGGTTAATCAGAGCGAGCTGACACTAAGCCTCTGATCGGTCGGTCAGCTGCTCAATAGGGAGCGCTTGATTTGATGCACCAGAGCAGCCACACGACACACAAAGCAGGACATTAGAAGATAAAAGCTGGACGCCGACATGACGACGATTATTCAAGCCCCCCTGCAGTCCATGCGTGTACATACGGTTATAATCACAGCCAGACTTAATGATAAGGACCAGAGCGCCTCCATGTTCCCACCGTTCTCCAGCTGAGAGAACGTGTTCTGCTCAGGAGCTGATATCAACCCACAACTGAACAAAAGAACCGCTGAGCTCGACTCAGAGATCTTTACAGAGCGACCCAAAAACTAACAAGATGGCAAATAAAGTATTCAGCACTTGCAGTTGAACATGCAACACTTTTACTGCAACACATTAGAGCTCATTAGAGTCACCAGCCACTGATCAACACCCAGCACACCAGAAGAACAACTATAACCACTCTGTCACATCAAAACCACACATACTAGCAAGAACCATGGTAATAACATGTAGCTATCAGACATTAATGCAGATCACATGTTACTGCAGTAACCTGACTGTAGTGTAGAAGAGATCATTCAAAACTCTACCATCCCTCAATAACCCAGTCATTTATAGAGTAGAGCAGAAGAATACGTCCTCAAATCCTTCATAAAGACGATACCAGGTGAGTCCAGCTGTGGGTCCATCAGTCTGATGATGACCCTGGTTCTACTGAAAACCTCCTCAGGTCTGGACCTATGGACTGGGTCTATCTATGGACCAGGTCTGGACCTGTGGACTGGGTCTATCTATGGACCAGGTCTGGACTTATGGACTGGGTCTATCTATGGACCAGGTCTGGACCTGTGGACTGGGTCTATCTATGGACCAGGTCTGGACCTGTGGACTGGGTCTATCTATGGACCAGGTCTGGACCTGTGGACTGGGTCTATCTATGGACCAGGTCTGGACCTGTGGACTGGGTCTATATGGACCAGGTCTGGACCTGTGGACTGGGTCTATCTATGGACCAGGTCTGGACCTGTGGACTGGGTCTATCTATGGACCAGGTCTGGACCTGTGGACTGGGTCTATCTATGGACCAGGTCTGGACCTATGGACTGGGTCTATCTATGGACCAGGTCTGGACCTCTGGACTGGGTCTATCTATGGACCAGGTCTGGACCTGTGGACTGGGTCTATCTATGGACCAGGTCTGGACCTGTGGACTGGGTCTATCTATGGACCAGGTCTGGACCTGTGGACTGGGTCTATCTATGGACCAGGTCTGGACCTGTGGACTGGGTCTATCTATGGACCAGGTCTGGACCTGTGGACTGGGTCTATCTATGGACCAGGTCTGGACCTGTGGACTGGGTCTATCTCTGGACCAGGTCTGGACCTGTGGACTGGGTCTATCTATGGACCAGGTCTGGACCTATGGACTGGGTCTATCTATGGACCAGGTCTGGACCTGTGGACTGGGTCTATCTATGTCTGCATCATGGCTCCACATGGAGAAGAAGTGAACAGAGGAAGTGAACAATGTGACTGTGAGACTGGACAAAGATGGAAAAGGATCCAGGAAGACCAGTGATCCACTAAGAACCAGTGAAGCCCAGTGTCAGCAGGAACCAGGAGGTCTAGAAGGAGCCATAGTAGCACTGATCAGAGCTCCTACAATGACTCCACGGACAGGGAACTACTTTCACTATCTAGTAGGGCTGAGTCCAGACCTGGACCCAGCAGAGGAAGGTAGAGCAACACAACCCCTCCAGCAAAGAGCAGCTGAACCCAACAGAGAAGATGTGAGAAGATGAGAGCAGCAATGATGGACTCTGGTTTCCTCCAAGCTGAGGAGGACTGAGTCTGTCATCAGGAGTAAAGGGGGACAGAGGAAGGACTGGAGGACCTCAGTTTAGGTTCACTGAGTTCCTGCTGTGGAGAAGAATTTAATCTAGAATCTGAACTGGTGGTTTGTGATCTGACGTCAGAGCAGGTACTCTATTACTCTATGTAGAAGTAATCTGATTACTCTGAGGTGCAGGACTTTAAACGAGCCACAGTGAAAAAAACTGGGACAGCAGCAGAAAACGCCCAAGAACTGCTCAGAGTTCAGAAGGTCTACTGCATCAGTGATCTAATTAATACCAGCTGGTCTCTACAGAAGGTCAGACTGATGCTTTGAGCTCGTTTCCGTGAAGCCTTCAGAGTTCCTGTTTGACCACTGAATAAATAAATAAATCCAGATGAAGAGAAATATCCTAACAGCAGCTACTGATATGGATTTATTTTATTCCACAGCTGTTCAGAGACCATAAACAATGATCCACGCTGGTGTAGACGGTGGTGATATGTTCCTTTTGCCTCGGTCCTACATTAATCACGCTGCCGCTGCTGCTTTTAACAAATAAAGACTGTTAAACCTCCCAGCGATCGGATGCAGGAATAAATTACCAACAGCTGGAGCAGCCAGCTGTGCTTTTCACAGACTCGGTAAAATCACTATAATGTACATTTCCACAGCACTAATTCCATCAGCACAACACCGCTGTGCTTCTCTTTTAACACTCTAAACCTACAGCAATGGGCTTATTTATCACTGCAGTATAAAGGTCTGTGAAGACTCTCAGTCGTCCAGGTCATGGTTCTCCTCGTGGTCTCAATCGGAGCATCAGGACTAGCTTGAGTTGTTCAACCTCGTCTTGGACAAGAGGTGGAACGCCTTCGATAAACTCAAGTAAGTCCAGAAGAAACCACGAGGACACCGTGCAATATAAAGGTCTTCAGTAATGTTACACAGAAAGACTCCAGTAATTTACTGTAGGTGCTGAGCGGTGCTGCTGGCACTGATTCTGCTGACAGTGCTAGGCTACAGCTATGGCTAAGAGGTTAGCTGTGCCTCGTAGCCTGTGGTTAACGCTAAAGCGTGGCTAAAGCAGCGTAGCACGTTTATAAAGTCAGATTAACTTTGACTCTGTTCTGACTGACAGACAGAAAAACAACCTGAAAAAAAGTCTCCGCAAATCAGGACAGAGGCTAATGCTACGCTAACAGCTAGCAGCTAAGTTAGCAAGCAGCCACAGAGTAACCTGAAATAAGAGTCTGGAAAACAGTGACTAATAATGCTTTAAGATCTGGACCTTTATGGACAATGAAAGAAAACAAAGAGCAGCAGGAGACAAACTGATCAATATTAATGATTGATATGTTGTACATATTCAGTCACAGCAACCCCCATTAAGGAACAAGCCCAGTTATGAAGGACAGATTCCCTGCTATCACGCTGTCAGTAAATAACCTTTAATGCATATTGATTCCATATCAGTTGTCGGCCTTTCTTGATTGCCAACAATCAATGTCAACATTGGCCCTAGGAAAGGAAACAGGAAGCATCTGAGGCAACACAAGCTGAGGTGTTAGGAGCCAAGTGTTTGACTGTGTACAGAGTTCTGTCCCGGTTCTGATCAGCAGGTTCCTCGTATTCAAACCGCTGCAGCGTCTGGTTGTCCATTAAAAACCTGAACCTTCTTCTAATGCTGTGAACAGATTCATCAAACCACAGCTGGTGAAGTTATCGCTCACGGACCAGAGGCTCGTAAACCAGCCGTGCTCCATTCATCTGTTATTAGCATTCTATGTTCTGTTCTGGATGTGTGGTAGTCCAGGTTCTGATTAGACCAGGACCATCTGACTGTTCTGACGGGGCGTCCAACAGTCCATCGGTGCAGTTAGGAAACTCTTGAATTCATCAAATAAATTTACCGTCAGCACTGATTAAATCTACAGAGGAACACATTCATAAGTAAAACTCTATTATTTATGTGGACGTGAGTCTCGGCCTGTTTTATTAACGCTTCAGTCGTTCACTGTTCTCTTCCATTTAACCGTCTGAACCCAGAAACCTGACGGCAGATTTGAAAATCATCTTTTCTTAACAAAGTTGACAAAACGACACCATCTATCAGCCACAGAGAGTAAAAACGACAGTAAAGCATTCGGTCAAGAAGCTCAGAATCACTTTTTTCTACATGTTTGACAGAAATTTTAAAATTCTAAAAATCAGATATAATAACATAACATGCTCTTCGGATTAGGGATGTTTATGATTAATCATTAACTGATTAATTGGCGACTTTAACTGATTTAAAATGTATTCAACAATAAGGCAGCAGAGAAAGAAGGTCGTGCATGTCAGTGAATGTATCATAGATCAGCTGTAGTACCTGGTTGTTCCACCAGGTGGAGCCTCTTCCTGTTTAACACTGTAGAGACCAGAGGAGGCGTCACTCAGACTACAGTTCATGTTGGAAGCAGAGAGCATTGTGGGAGTTTAGCTAGCAACGGGCACCATGACAAAGACTTCTGTGGAGGTTAATGACCTCCAACCAGAGCTAACACACTGAAGACGGATGAAGTTCACCAGACCAGCTGCCTCATAGCCCAGTGGCTAATAAAACAAGCTGTTACTTATTTCTGGTTCGTGCCGTGGGATGGTTTTCCAGAATAAACAACAGTGAATTTAACACACATAAACTGCAGAGGTGCTGACCTTGTTTTCAGCCACAGTTCGCCCTCATCAAAGAAACCTCTAGTCAACCATTGCTGTTCTTCCTCTATGGTATTTTCTACGACTAAGTCACCAACTCCCTGCCTAATGTTGACACTGCCCAGAGTACGTTGATGGTCATGACAGGAGCTTTGTTTGGCAGTGTGATGACATCTGGATCCTGCCATCTGATTCCACAGTATTTAATACACTCAGAAGAAAGACGACTGAACAACTGGAAGCAACAAAGTCAGCTTCAGCTCCTTTTAACATCTTGTGGACTAAAAAAACAAAACACACATTACATGAACTGTTGGTGAGTTTTATTAACGTGACCTGTACCAGACTCTGTCCTCGTCACTGTAAAGTTACCTACATGCCCTCAGTAGGTGAATGGTAACAGCGCTTTCAGGAGAGTCGGTGCGGACTAGCGATGCAAATTTTGAGTTGTTTTCTTAATCGATGGTCAGCATCGTTATCAATCAATAACCAAGTGGTTGATGATACAAAACGAGGCCTGCCAACTGCTACATGCAGCCATGTTGACAACAGACACATTTACTGTAAATGCAGCTTGACTGAACGTGTCTTTATAGACCGCAGTACGTCTTTCACACATGAACTCTCCAGGTAACCTTTACTGTCACAGGAGTCTTTGTCATGGTGCCCGTTGCTAGATAAACTCCCACAATGCTCTCTGCTTCCAACATGAACTGTAGTCTGAGTGACGCCTCCTCTGGTCTCTACAGTATTAAACAGTGAGAGGCTGCCCCTGGTGGAACAACCAGGAACTACAGCTGATCTACAATACATTCACTGACATGCACGACCTTCTTCTTCTTTCTTATTTGTTAATATACTATGAGTTAAGCTTTTAACTTTACTTAATCAATGAACTGACAATCATTAAGCTCAATAATAGGGAACAAAATGCATTACTGTGGATGTAGCCTTTGTTATCTAAGACCCGCCCCTCGGTGACAGTTGGTATGAATCCAGGTTGTACCAATTTAGCACAGTCAGCAAAACTGCAGTGTCACCTCACTAGTAATCCCATAAACAACACTGTAATGTCTCGGTATGACCATGAACTCTGTCCACGAGAGCCTGTAAAAGCAGCTGATGTTGAAAACACACTTATTTTAGACTTTTTCACAAGGCCAACATCAGAACCAATTTTAGATGAGGGCTTTCCGACTGAATAACTTCTAAATGCCAACATGTAATAATAATAATAATAATAATAATGCATTGGTTTTATATAGGGCCTTTCCAGGCACTCAAAGACGCTTTACATTGCATTATTCATTCACTCCATACTCCGTGGTGCTAAGCTACGTATGTAGCCACAGCTGTCCTGGGGTAGACTGATGGAGGCCAGGCTGCTCCATCGGCCCCTCCAACCACCACCAACCACCCCCTCTCACACTGCATCCGCCCAGGCTTCCTGGTGTTCCCTCACGGTCTCTCATCCAGGTACTGACCAGACCCAACCTCACTTAGCTTCCCAGATCTGACATGATCAAGCATCAACCAGGTAGATGGCCATGTGTCAACAACAGGCACGGCTAACCGCTATCAACACCAACATCTCTGCTTTCGCCGTCAGGCTACATGTAATTAGCTCCGCTCGGCCACAGCAGTAAAATCAACCACTGGATTTGTGCATTCTAACGCTACACACATGCACGGTACAATTTAACATCGTAATACACAGTGAAGACGTAAAAATGTGTCTCAGAGTTGAAAATGAAAAAAAAAACAACACTGGCTAACTACAGGTCCGGTTTTTGTGATTTTCACATAGATGGTAGCTTTAGATTCCGATACGCGCCACAGAATGTGCTGTAAGCTAGCGGTCGGCAACCTTTTTAGCACCACGGACCGGTTTCAAGCAAGACCATTTTCTACGGACCGGTCATCACGTCATGATGCTGCCACCACCGTGCTTCATGCCATGATGCTGCCACCACCGTGCTTCACATCATGATGCTGCCACCACCATGCTTCACGTCATGATGCTGCCACCACCGTGCTTCACGTCATGATGCTGCCACCACTGTGCTTTATGTCATGATGCTGCCACCACCGTGCTTCACGTCATGATGCTGCCACCACCGTGCTTCACGTCATGATGCTGCCACCACTGTGCTTTATGCCATGATGCTGCCACCACCGTGCTTCACGTCATGATGCTGCCACCACCGTGCTTCACGTCATGATGCTGCCACCACCGTGCTTCACGTCATGATGCTGCCACCACTGTGCTTTATGTCATGATGCTGCCACCACCGTGCTTCATGCCATGATGCTGCCACCACCATGCTTCAATTCATCGGACCAGTCATTACGCTTGATGACCGGTCCACAGAAAATTGTCTTGCTTGAAACGGGTCCATGGTGCAGAAAAGGTTGCAACTTTTTTTAATTTAACGTGTTTTTAAATTTTAAAAAGTGTCCAAAATGACTAAAATTACTTTTTATTGCTAAATGTGTTTTTACTTTTTCGAGTCTCTCCCTCTTTTCAAAGAAGCTCTCCAGAGACGTTTGGTTTTCGTTAATTTTGCCAGCAGGTCGGATCAACAAGTCAAGAGAAGGAAACGAGCACAGACAGAAGTGGCAGGAAGACGATCTAGTCATTTTTCAAAATAAAACACCCTGCAGACTCCGCCGGAAATGAAATAAAACGTTTTGTTTCTTTCTGTGCGTCCTGGTACCAAATGACCCACGCAGTGGTTGGGGACCGCTGAATAAATTATTGATTGATCTACCCAAATTTAAACGAAATGATGCACCGAACAAGAAACCTGAAATGGAGTCACTAGATTTTAACTAATTATGTCAGAAAGACTAACGAGAAGGTCAGTGAAGGATTAAGCTACATCGCTATGCAGTTCTTTAGCTCACTCTGTTTAAAGGTGCTAGCCAACTGAGCTTAAAGTACATGCTCACAGAGCAGAGTTTTACCGCAAACAATAAGAATCTATGATTAAAAACAATATTCAGCATGAGGAAAAACGCATGTCCTTTATTTCAGCGATTTATCAATTATAGTGAGTGACTGTGTTTAAAATGGCTTTCCTGATTTAAACAAACCAGACAAACTGATGTGTTTACTGACAGAAAAGAACAAAGAAATACATTTTAATAGACAGGCTAGCTGCTACAGGATTAAACTACAATACACGAACAAAGCTCTCTAGCGCCCCCTATTCAAAGTCACAAGTCTACTTTAAAGAACACTTGGAGAACATTTAAGAGTCCTGATGTAGGGTCACTGACTTTTCCAGTGAACATTTACTATATTTTATTCATTTTAACGACTGTTGATTACTAGTGACTCTCCGTGTCAAAATGTGCGTTCCTGATTTAAACAAACAATAACCTGAAACAGAGTCACTACATTTTAACTATGTCAGAAACGCTAATACGCAGGCTAGCTAGTGGAGGATTAGTAGCTCTCTAGCGCCCCCTGGTTTAAGAGGCCAGTCTAATTTAAGACTATTTCAAGAATGTTTTAAAGAACTAAGTCCAAATACATTCATTTTATTTTATTCATTTTAATGACTGTTAGTGATGACCTGTGTTTTAAGTCTGTATTCCTAATTTAGACAACACAGGCAAACGATGACTGAAAAGACACCTGAAACTAACAACGTCAGAAACATTAAGACGCATGTTGGCTAACTCAGGATTAAGCTACAAAACAAGTGCAAAGCTACGTAGCTGCTCTTGAGCGCCCCCTGTTTGGATACCAACAGGCTAATTTAAGGAACGTTTAAGGAAACTGTTGTGATTCGTATTGTACTCCTAGTTAGGACAAACTGAACTGTTTATGGCTGAAAAGAACAAAGAAACCTGAAATGGAGTCACTACATTTAAACTAATTATGTCAGAAATGCTAAAACGCAAGTTAGCTAGTAGAAAATTAAGCTCCAATAGGAGCACAAACCTACGTCATTATGGAGCTCTCTAGCGCCCCCTGTTTGAAGGGGGTCAGGCTAATTTAAGGAACATTTAAGGAACAGTTAAAGAACCGAGTCCAAATGTAGGTTTACTGAGCTTTATTTTATTCATTTGAATGATTATTGATTCTTAGCGACTGTTCGTGTTTTAAGTTTGTTTTCTAAATTAAGGCCACGCAGACAAACCGACGGCGACGGAAAAGAACAAAGAAACCTGAAACCGTCAGAAACGCTAAGACGCATGTTGGCTAACTCAGGCTAAAGCTACAAAACAAGTTCAAACCTACGTAGCTGCTCTTGAGCGCCCCCTGTTTGAAGGCAACAGGCTAATTTAAGGAAACTGTTATAAATGTGTGTTCCTGATTTAAACAAACCGATGTGTTTACGACTGAAAAGAACAAAGAAAGCTGAACCAGAGTCACGGCAGTAGAACTAATTCTGTCAGACATGCTAACAGGAAGGCTAGCTAACACAGCATTAAGCTACAAAACAAGCGCAAGCCTCGTCGCTGCTCTCTAGCGCCCCCTGCTCAAAGGCGCCAGGCTCCTTTAAAGAACATCTAAACAACGTTTAAAGAACTCAGACCAAATGTTTGTTCACGCAGCCGCTGAACACAACCATACAACTTTCAGTGCTTTCTCAAAGACGCCATTTTTCACACGGACCTGTGAACTGCCAGCGACCAGCGCCGCTCGCCGAGCTACTCTCCCCGCCACCGTCCCCCCGTCTGCCGCTACGAGTAGCGGAGGCTGCCGCTGCCGCTCCGGCCGGCGGGCCTCCGCTCCACAGAGCCGTTAACGGAGGCGGAAACCTGAAGGCTACCGACGGAAACGAACGTGCTCCGGGGGAAAAGCAGAATTACCTTTCAGCGGTGCTGTCTCGGCATCCTCCGGTCGCCGCTGTGCCGACGCTCCACGGTAAAATGGCTGCAACAACAGCGGTGTGGATGACAGAGCGGGAGGAGAGGCGGAGGCTGCCGGGGAGCGAGCGGAGGGGGCGGGCTCTGGCCGCCGAGGGGTGGGGGTGGGGAGCCGAACGAGCAGCTCCGGTCCAACCGAACACAACTGAACCGGATAAATCCCGGCAGGTGAAGCTCACCTGCACTTAGTAGAAACTAAACAACCCAATGCAATCCCAGAAACCTGAGCGCTCCGTGACGTCACGGCGGGGCGGGGCGGGGCTTCGGCCTATTTTTGTGTTTGTGGGTTAAACTGTTTCAAACAAAGATGGCGGACGGAAGCTGAGGCTAAAGCAGCTGAACAGTTTTATCCAGACAAGTTTTAGAGGCTGACCACTGAAGTAAAACCTGAATCCCAAATGAGAATCAGGTTCTGACTTTTCCTACATTTATTTTACGAGACAGGTGAGCAGGAGGCGGAGCAACAGAACAGCTCTATAAAAGACGCTTCTTGAGAAATACTTCTAATTATTTATGTTTTTTAAAGTGGAGTACAGAAACATCTCTGCTACACTGTGAAACTACATATTATACTATAGTATGACATACTTTACTACGGTACCATATTCTGTATTACGACATACTAGACTATGAAACCACATGCTACGACTGGGCGGGGCTTATGCCTGTTTTTTTGTTTACTACATTAATATACTATGACACCACATATTGTACCATGACATACTATAGTACCACATTATATACTATACTACGACATACTATACTACAACATAGTATACTCTTACGTATTATACTGCACTATGACACCATGTACTACGCTATGTCATACTCGACTCTGACATCACTTACTACAGCTGGACGGGGCTTCGGCCTGTTTTTGTGTTTATGGGTTAAACTCTGAAAGCAGCCAACAAACATGACGTCCTAAACATGACGTCCAGTAGCTAGTCTTTGTTTTGGTCACTCTGAGTTAACGTTGTGATTGAAGTTGTTGGAAGGAGAAAGGCTCAAACTTGTCCAGAAGTATTTTGTTGTGACTCATCAGCCAGTTGTGGGCTGGTGGTGATCAGGCAGCAGAAATCACTTGTGGATCAACTGTTGGTGTCTTTAAAGAAAAAGTCTCTGACAGCTCTCAGAGTCTGATGTTTGTTCAACACAGAAGGTTGTAGGACCAAACATGAGCTGACTGAACGAAGCATCACATCTTCTCCAACTCTCCTCCTCCTGGGAAACCACACCCCTTCTTTTAAGGACCAATCAGGACATTTCTGCACCGTTCTGTTGGAATTCATTCATATCTGAAGGTGTACGACTTCATTGTGGCAAGTTTTCAACTAGACCTTTTTCAGCAGCACCTGTGTCCCCCGGTGGACCACCAGAACCAGGTTTACTGCTCGGCCAGCTCACACACACCCATAGCGCTTTTCCACTGAGCTGGTTCCAGGTCTAGTTCAGACCCGGAGCCTGACTTAGCTCCACTTCTTTGTGTTTCCACCACCTAAACACCGACTCCAGGTTCTATAAACTGGAGCTCAGCAAGCACCAACTCTTTGCTGGTCCAGAGCTAAGCACCGAGTACGTCAGGGGCTGGGGGCGGGGTTATGGTGACCAACCATCAACGGTGGAAAGGGACACACAAGCGCTAATTAGTGTCCTTGTTCTCCAGGACGTCCCTGGTCCCATCACACATGTATTGGAATGACTCCCGGGACACACGGAAGTTTAGCACAAACTGTTGACCTGAAATCCGCTACAGTTGTGTCCCACCAGTAGCGTGATCACGGATGTGTCCAGGCAACAGGAGGACCTCCGCCTCACAATCAGCCTTAAGACCATCTATAGAGATAAACATAGATATTATCATCAACTTACTGCGTTTGTTTAACTGCTATGTAATGGATGCTAGCGTAGTGGTTTTATGGTGACCCAGTGGCGTGGCTCCTGGTGTTCTACCTTCAGACTATGAAAGTCTCCTTGAAGTCCATAGAGGGGGGTCCACATGGATCAGAACCTCATCAGTCCAGCAGATAGACACATGACATTTAGGAGGAACAACACACTGGAGTTCTGGTAGAACCTGGTCCCAGATTACTTTCAGATCACATTTTTGTTTTTACTGAACAAAAATGAGATGTCCAGTTGTTTTCTTGAATTCACCTTTAAAATGAAGGATCTCAGATGTCCTGAAGGTGGCGCCATAAGGAGGTCATACTGTTGTATAAAGAATCCTAGACTGTGTATGAAAGTTGAATGAAGCCTGAAGGTGAAGCTGTGTTCTAGGTACCAGCCAGCAGGGGGCGACTCCTCTGGTGGATAAAAAGAAGAAAATGACTTCTCAGCTGATTTGTTACGTCACCAAACAACCTCCTCCAGAGTGTAAGCTCTCAGATGTTTGTTTTCTAGACTTTTTGAAAACACAACGTTGACCATGTAGTGCGTTATTGTTCCATTTAGAGGGAAACAGACTGTAAACAGGAGGTGCTTTGAGGCGGTGGAAAGGTTCTACCGGATCAGTCCTCTGGTTCTGGTCACATCCAACCAGCTACACCCAGTTTGAGAAGAACAAGACTGTGACGGCAAAACGACAAACTCTCGACATCACAGCAGGCGTTCCTCAGGCTACGCTACACGTCAGCATAAATAAGTAATAGCAATAATAATGTTGTCCTGCCAGCCTTTTAAGATGTTGCATTTAGCATGTTAGCATGTCAGTGTCAAGTTTATTTACATAGAACATTTAAAAATAACCACAGCTGAACCAAAGTGCTCTACAGACAGGTTTAAAATAACTTAACAGTAATCTTAAAATCAATACAAGCAAATAGCACAATGAGACAACACAGTAAATAACAGAGGAGGTGTCTCTGCTCAGCTAAAAGCCAGGGAGAAGAGGTGAGTCTTCACCAAAGATTTAAAAGTCTATCGAACGAGCAGACGTGTGCTCAAAGGTAGTGAGTTCCACAAGACTGGTGCAGCAAACGTTCAGATCCTGTTTTTAACTGGGATCTGGGAACATCATCGTCATATCATCAGACTGACCTCAGAGCTGTTGAAGGCTGGAGTACATGAATAAGTTAAGATAAATGATCCGGGTCAACCCATTTAAAGCCTTATAAACAAATAAAAGAATCTTAACATGAATCCTGAATCGGACAGGAAGCCAGGGAGGAGCAGAGAGTACTGGGGTTCTGTGCTCACGCTTCCTTGTACCAGTTAGACCAGTGGTTCTCAACTGGTCCAGCCTCAGGACCCACTATGTCTCTATTAATATCAGTCGCGACCCAAATTTTTTGAAGTTTGCTGTTCCTGTTAACAGATCACAGCTTATTTGGGCGTAGTCTCAATGCATTGTGATACAATTTAGGAAAATTTTGGCTCATTTTTTTGTTAATTTTGGTTTATTCATTTATTTATTTATTTATTTATTTATATTTGGACGCTTTTGCTAAGTTCTGGGCATATTTTGGCGGCGACCCACCAGTTGAGAACCAGTGAGTTAGAAGATGAGCAGCTGCATTTTGGACTAACTGGAGTCGGTGTAGAGCCGACCTGTTCAATACCCAAATACAGAGAGCTGCAGTAGTCAGGTCACAGCATGCTAACTGTGGCCCAGATGAACATGAGAGCCGCTAGCAGCAGCTAGCTCCCGTCGGCACGTCGCGGTCGATGAAGATGTTTCCATGAACGTCCATGACGGTGAGCAGGTCTCCTCTGATCATGGCGCCCATCATGGAGTCTGGGTTGCAGCACACACACACGTGCTGTAGACTCACCGACTCCCCCATCTGGACACAGCAGGAACAGCAGGCGGACATTTTGGCTCATTACAGCAGGGAAAGCAGAATCATCGTTCAGCATCACTGAGCTCGATCCACGACGATGGTTCTGATTGTGACAGACCCACAGCCGTCACTGAGAGATCCAACACATCACATTCACAGACGAAGACTCTGTGACATCACCGTCAGCAGGAAATGAACCCTCTGAACCTCCAGAGGGTTTAAAAAGATGCACTGCTTTAAAAAGTCAGCAGGTCAAACAGTTCATCAGCCACAAACTGTGGAAACAGAAACCAGTCAGAGGTTTAACTTTCTGATCGTCCAGTTCTGTCAGAATAATTCTCCAAACCTCAGCTGGACGTCGTTCATTCTGCATGTCTCATTAAAGATTACCGAAACTAAACCGTTTCCACTAAACGGATTCTGGAAAACAAAGTTCTGAGCTTCTCGATACAACCGTGAAGCCATCAGTGGCTCAGCGACAGTCAGGTGATGAACATGAAGGGAGTGTTGGGTTGAACTGCAGGCAGTGTTTCCACAGAGCCGAGAGGAGACGAGAGGGAAGACATTAAATAAGATCTACCGTACGGGCAGACATCTTTACAGTTTTTACATTTTTGTAGAATAACTAATGACAGAGGAGGAGGAAGCAGCCTCACAGGACGTCAGGATTAAACCCGACCAGAACCTTAAACCGGGTCTGTGTGTTGTCCTGATGAAAACCTGGTTTCTGATTGAACATCATTCCTGTTTCACCAACACCTGCACTGAGAGCGAACACCTGGTGAGGCGGTTGCTATGGCGATAAGTAGCTGATGCAGCCTATCATTGGTCGATTAGTCCTGCAGATAAAACACATTTAACAACAGAAACACTGATCAATGACACTCAGCAGCATCTTAACGAGCCGAGACTGAATCCGGAAAAATAGTTCTCAGCTTTAATTAGGACTCAGCAAACCAGATAAACCAGAACCAGGATGAAGCACAGACTGGCTTTGTCCCTCCATGTGTTCAGACATTAGCCAGTGTGCATGTTTATACGTTCATCTTTGAGCACATTAACAAAGACTCGGGCAGAAGTAAACCAGTGATATGTTGAGAACCAGATGTAGCTGCATGTCATAATAAAACAGAACCAAACATACAGAACACCTACTGTGAAATACTGGGTCAGATGTGAACAGAACAGTTCTTTTAGTTGAACTTTGAGCAGGTTCCTCCTCTTTCAGACCACCTGTCCTCCCAGGACCAGGAGGACTGATGGTCTGAAAGAGGAGTTCAGGAAGCCACCTATGTAAAAGTGGAAGAACCATCCATCAGCAGGGGAGGAGGTCTGGACACCACCTATCTCTGGTTTACAGCGCCCCCCTTTGGTCTCTACCAGGAGGTTCAACAACTGAACCTCTAACAACCAGAGTTAATGGTCCAGTGTTGGTCTCCATTGGTGACTCCTAACCACTGTGGTTCCATCATGGAGACCATGTGAGTCCCACCTCTGGAGCTCCAACCACCATTAGTCACCACTGGTCTTTAAACACCCCCACAGAGGTTCAACACCTGGTTTCCCTCCAGAGAGTCAGACCAGCCCAGTCTAGTCTGGACACGCATGAACTATATATATATATATATATTAGTGCTGTCAAAAATATCGCGTTATTAACGCGTTAACGCAAATCAATTTTAACGGCGTCAATTTTTTTATCGCGAGATTAACGCGGGCGGGGGCATGGTTGGCGAGGGCGAGGTGTTCGACGTCGGAGTCCGACAGGATCTCCTGCTGGTGGTGGTACAGCAGCAGTCTCCTCACCTCCATGCCTTTCTATCGGCTCCTTTTCCCCGTCCTGAACCACGTGCCGCTGATCCAGATGCTCCGCCAGGTGACGGCGGCCTGGGGTACATGCATGACGATTGACAAGACCAAAGTTATCTGTGTGTGTTGTCCAGTCTGTAATACCACTTGATGGCCAAACACAGCTGACGCAAATTCTCCGCCTCCTCCTCGTATAAAATGATCATTCAAGGGACATTTACAACAGATAAAAAATGTGCGATTAATTTGCGATTAATCGCGAGTTAACTATGACATTCATGCGATTAATCGCGATTAAAAATTTTAATCGATTTACAGCACTAATACATATATATATAACTATATATATCCTTTATTTATCCAGGTAAAAAAGTCTCATTGAGATTAAAAACCTCTTTTACAAGAGAGACCTGGCCAAGACAGCAGCATGAGCAGATGAAGCCACTCGGACAAGAGGCCAAACGTCTCCACAGACGTTCTACTGAGTCCAGTTTCCTTCCACTGAATCACCCAGAGGACCACAAAACTAAGACACCAGTAAACGGTCAGATCCAGTGCTTCTCAGTTATTTTCTGTTACGCCTCCCCCCGGTCTGTACACGCTCCGATCGGCCTGAAACTTCACATCAAAGTCCGGCCTTGATGATGTGTGTCGGCCGCCCAACGCTGCTGGAAGCTTTAAGTTATATCAGAACTTCAACTCTGAGCAAAAACTATTAACACAAAATTCTGAACATTAAGCAGCAGCCAAAGTTATATTCTGGTAACATGAACTCCTTTTAAATGTTATCTTCTATTTGCAGACTTCCCTGATCAGCAGAAATGATTCTATTTAGAATCTTAAAGCTGCGAGCAGCGTTGGACGGGTCCTCACTTCATGCTGGACGTCACCACATGTCTAGATGTTTTAGATTTATGCACTCATTTGATTAGTTATTGCTAGTTGTTATATGGAAATGTTTGTTTTATTGTTTTTATTATTCTATGTACAGCACTTTGGAGACGTTTTTGTTGTTTAAATGTGCTCTATAAATAAAGTGGACTGGACTGGATATGGCTGTCATCAGGGCCGGTCTTTGATCATGCATGTGCAGCAGGTACAGGCTTGTCAGACAGCACTTCCTGTTTCTTTCATGGTGAAAAAGCAAAACGCTGCCACGGCCACAACCTCATACTGTTGAAGAACATTTTAATACCTTTTGCTCACCACCACCTGCAGTACTTGCTGGACAGATGTGAGATCTGTAGGAGTTACCCCCTCAGACGAGTTCACTCTGGAAAATTTGAAAATTTTCACCAAAATTATTACAGTTTATCCAAAATGGCGGATTACCTGTTGCATCATGGGTATGGGTTCTTGAGGCTTTTTTGTGCGTCTTGTCATGACACATATGTGAAATGAATTTGGTAGCTCTAGGTGAAACTAGCTGAATTTCAACCCTTTTTTAGTTTTCTAGGGGGCGCTATGGAGTCATTTTGCCATTCTCATGTGTCATTCCCCCAAAATATTACATTTTTCACCAGGTCTGACGTGCGTGCCAAGTCATACATGTTTCATGTATGTTCAGGGCCTCAGAGTGGCGACTGGAAAGCAAGTAATGATCTTAGAATAGCAGGGTTCCTCACTAATCAGCTGAAACACTTCATCTGATAACTGATCAATCAAACATGAACCGTTTGATGTCATTTTAAACTGAATGTTAGAATCATTAACAGAGAATCAGCTGATCAACACTGACTGAAGCTAACAGGTGTTAGCATGTTAGCCTGGTGTTTCTGTCACATTAACTCTATTTTCACCTCCAGTGGCTCCATCTCTGCTGTTTACACCCGGACAGCCGCTAACTGTTAGCCGCTAACTGTTAGCCGCTAACTGTTAGCCGCTAACTGTTAGCTAGCCTTCTTCTTCTACGGTTTGTGGCAGGCTGGACGCAGCAGAGACGTGCTGCTGCCCCACAGGTCAGTCATAGATCTGATCCTACGGTAAACTCCAGTTCAGGAAACATGTTGCTGTAAACTCAGTGTAGCTCCGCCCCCCGCTGCCTCCAGGATGCCCTCAAACGCAGCAGAAACGTCCTCAGTGTTTGTTAAAGTTTCACAGAACCAGAACCAGAACCAGAACCAGAACCAGAACCAGAGAGCTGATCACAAACGACTTTATTAGAACCTGGTTGAACAAAAATAACACAGGAGAAGAAGACGAGGAGGAGGAACCAGAGAAGAACGATACGTCCATGGTGGTCTTCACTTCTTCTTCTTGAACCTGAAGAACAGAACAGAGCATCAATAGAACCTGATCAGAACCACCTGGACCCAAACTGAACAGGTGACACTCACCTGGAACCTCCACGACGCTGACGGTCCAAACCCAGACGCTTCCTGTCCGAGAAGGACGGTCTGGAAGGAGACGGACAGACAGTGAGACAGGTGGACGGACAGGTGGACGGACAGACAGGTAGATAGACAGGTGGACAGACAGGTAGACGGACAGGTGGACAGACAGGTAGACGGACAGGTGGACAGACAGACAAGTAGACAGATAGACAGGTGGACAGACAGGTGGACAGACAGGTAGACCGACAGACAGACAGGTGGACAGACAGGTAGACCGACAGACAGACAGGTGGAGAGACAGTCTTACCCAGCTCTGTACTGTCTCACTGATTTGCTGCTGGTGTTGGTCAGCTCTTTATCAAAGACTGACTTCCTGCCTCCTTTTGCTGCTTTCTGATTGGTTGCTGCAGAGAGACACAGTTTCAGTCAGAGTCTGTGATCCAATCAGATCATTCCATATTACCATGTGCTGCTTCAGAGCCTCACTCAGCGCCACCTTACTGATAAACACTTGAAATCATCAAATCAGTGCAGAACATGTTGAACAGCTGAATGTCTCTAAACTACGTCCACAGGAAACTGACGGTCCTCCCTCTGACGGGACCAGAACCCCGTGGTCCTCCCTCTGACGGGACCAGAACCCCGTGGTCCTTCCTCTGACTGGACCAGAACCTCGTGGTCCTTCCTCTGACTGGACCAGAACCTCGTGGTCCTTCCTCTGACTGGACCAGAACCCCGTGGTCCTTCCTCTGACGGGACCAGAACCTCGTGGTCCTTCCTCTGACTGGACCAGAACCTCGTGGTCCTTCCTCTGACGGGACCAGAACCCCGTGGTCCTCCCTCTGACGGGACCAGAACCCCGTGGTCCTTCCTCTGACTGGACCAGAACCAGGTGGTCCTCCCTCTGACGGGACCAGAACCCCGTGGTCCTCCCTCTGACTGGACCAGAACCCCGTGGTCCTCCCTCTGACGGGACCAGAACCCCGTGGTCCTCCCTCTGACTGGACCAGAACCAGGTGGTCCTCCCTCTGCCTGGACCAGAACCCCGTGGTCCTCCCTCTGACGGGACCAGAACCCCGTGGTCCTCCCTCTGACGGGACCAGAACCAGGTGGTCCTCCCCCTGATTGGACCAGAACCCCGTGGTCCTCCCCCTGACTGGACCAGAACCCCGTGGTCCTCCCTCTGATGGGACCAGAACCCCGTGGTCCTCCCTCTGATTGGACCAGAACCCCGTGGTCCTCCCTCTGATTGGACCAGAACCCCGTGGTCCTCCCTCTGATGGGACCAGAACCCCGTGGTCCTCCCTCTGATCGGACCAGAACCCCGTGGTCCTCCCTCTGATGGGACCAGAACCCCGTGGTCCTCCCCCTTACTGGACCAGAACCCCGTGGTCCTCCCCCTGACTGGACCAGAACCCCGCGGTCCTCCCTCTGATGGGACCAGAACCCCGTGGTCCTCCCTCTGACTGGACCAGAACCCCGTGGTCCTCCCCCTGACGGGACCAAAACCCCGTGGTCCTCCCTATGACTGGACCAGAACCCCGTGGTCCTCCCTCTGATTGGACCAGAACCCCGTGGTCCTCCCTCTGACTGGACCAGAACCCCGTGGTCCTCCCTATGACTGGACCAAAACCCCGTGGTCCTCCCTATGACTGGACCAGAACCCCGTGGTCCTCCCTCTGATTGGACCAGAACCCCGTGGTCCTCCCTCTGACTGGACCAGAACCCCGTGGTCCTTCCTCTGACTGGACCAGAACCCCGTGGTCCTTCCTCTGACGGGACCAGAACCTCGTGGTCCTTCCTCTGACTGGACCAGAACCTCGTGGTCCTTCCTCTGACTGGACCAGAACCCCGTGGTCCTTCCTCTGACGGGACCAGAACCCCGTGGTCCTTCCTCTGACTGGACCAGAACCCCGTGGTCCTCCCTCTGACGGGACCAGAACCTCGTGGTCCTTCCTCTGACTGGACCAGAACCCCGTGGTCCTCCCCCTGACGGGACCAAAACCCCGTGGTCCTTCCTCTGACTGGACCAGAACCCCGTGGTTCTTCCTCTGACTGGACCAGAACCCCGTGGTCCTCCCTCTGACTGGACCAGAACCCCGTGGTCCTTCCTCTGACGGGACCAGAACCTCGTGGTCCTTCCTCTGACGGGACCAGAACCCCGTGGTCCTCCCTCTGACTGGACCAAAACCCCGTGGTCCTTCCTCTGACTGGACCAGAACCCCGTGGTCCTTCCTCTGACTGGACCAGAACCCCGTGGTCCTCCCTCTGACTGGACCAGAACCCCGTGGTCCTCCCCCTTACTGGACCAGAACCCCGCGGTCCTCCCCCTGACTGGACCAGAACCCCGCGGTCCTCCCTCTGATGGGACCAGAACCCCGTGGTCCTCCCTCTGACTGGACCAGAACCCCGTGGTCCTCCCCCTGACGGGACCAAAACCCCGTGGTCCTCCCTATGACTGGACCAGAACCCCGTGGTCCTCCCTCTGATTGGACCAGAACCCCGTGGTCCTCCCTCTGACTGGACCAGAACCCCGTGGTCCTCCCTATGACTGGACCAAAACCCCGTGGTCCTCCCTATGACTGGACCAGAACCCCGTGGTCCTCCCTCAGATTGGACCAGAACCCCGTGGTCCTCCCTCTGACTGGACCAGAACCCCGTGGTCTTTCCTCTGACTGGACCAGAACCCCGTGGTCCTTCCTCTGACGGGACCAGAACCTCGTGGTCCTTCCTCTGACTGGACCAGAACCCCGTGGTCCTCCCTCTGACGGGACCAGAACCTCGTGGTCCTTCCTCTGACTGGACCAGAACCCCGTGGTCCTCCCCCTGACGGGACCAAAACCCCGTGGTCCTTCCTCTGACTGGACCAGAACCCCGTGGTTCTTCCTCTGACTGGACCAGAACCCCGTGGTCCTTCCTCTGACTGGGACCAAAACCCCGTGGTCCTTCCTCTGACGGGACCAGAACCTCGTGGTCCTTCCTCTGACTGGACCAGAACCTCGTGGTCCTTCCTCTGACTGGACCAGAACCCCGTGGTCCTCCCTCTGACTGGACCAAAACCCCGTGGTCCTTCCTCTGACTGGACCAGAACCCCGTGGTCCTTCCTCTGACGGGACCAGAACCTCGTGGTCCTTCCTCTGACTGGACCAGAACCCCGTGGTCCTCCCTCTGACGGGACCAGAACCCCGTGGTCCTTCCTCTGACTGGGACCAGAACCCCGTGGTCCTTCCTCTGACTGGACCAAAACCCCGTGGTCCTTCCTCTGACTGGACCAGAACCCCGTGGTCCTTCCTCTGACTGGACCAAAACCCCGTGGTCCTCCCTATGACTGGACCAGAACCCCGTGGTCCTCCCTCTGATTGGACCAGAACCCCGTGGTCCTTCCTCTGACTGGACCAGAACCCCGTGGTCCTTCCTCTGACGGGACCAGAACCTCGTGGTCCTTCCTCTGACTGGACCAGAACCTCGTGGTCCTTCCTCTGACTGGACCAGAACCCCGTGGTCCTCCCTCTGACTGGACCAAAACCCCGTGGTCCTTCCTCTGACTGGACCAGAACCCCGTGGTCCTTCCTCTGATGGGACCAGAACCTCGTGGTCCTTCCTCTGACTGGACCAGAACCCCGTGGTCCTCCCTCTGACGGGACCAGAACCTCGTGGTCCTTCCTCTGACTGGACCAGAACCCCGTGGTCCTCCCCCTGACGGGACCAAAACCCCGTGGTCCTTCCTCTGACTGGACCAGAACCCCGTGGTTCTTCCTCTAACTGGACCAGAACCCCGTGGTCCTTCCTCTGACTGGACCAGAACCCCGTGGTCCTTCCTCTGACGGGACCAGAACCTCGTGGTCCTTCCTCTGACTGGACCAGAACCTCGTGGTCCTTCCTCTGACTGGACCAGAACCCCGTGGTCCTTCCTCTGACGGGACCAGAACCTCGTGGTCCTTCCTCTGACTGGACCAGAACCTCGTGGTCCTTCCTCTGACGGGACCAGAACCCCGTGGTCCTCCCTCTGACTGGACCAAAACCCTGTGGTCCTTCCTCTGACTGGACCAGAACCCCGTGGTCCTTCCTCTGACGGGACCAGAACCTCGTGGTCCTTCCTCTGACTGGACCAGAACCCCGTGGTCCTCCCTCTGACGGGACCAGAACCTCGTGGTCCTTCCTCTGACTGGACCAGAACCCCGTGGTCTTCCCCCTGATTGGACCAGAACCTCGTGGTCCTTCCTCTGACTGGACCAGAACCCCGTGGTCCTCCCTCTGATTGGACCAGAACCCCGTGGTCCTTCCTCTGATTGGACCAGAACCTCGTGGTCCTTCCTCTGATTGGACCAGAACCCCGTGGTCCTCCCCCTGACGGGACCAAAACTGGTACCTTTGCTCGGCGTCTCGTCCTCCATCATGGCTCTCGCTCTCTTCGGGCGTCTCTCTCTCTTAGCCGCTCGCTCAGCGAACATCTGAGCCTTCAGGATCTCGAACTGAGCGCGCTCCTCAGACTGAAGACACAAACACAGTTATTGATCACAGCTCAGCCGATCGCTGCCATTGATTCCTGATCAGTGTTTACCGTTGGCTCCTTCTTCCTGCCGTCCTTCAGGAACTTCTGCCTCTTCTTCTTCCCTCTGAGAGCCAAATCGAACTCCTGCAGAGCCTTGGACACTGAGGACGACACGCAGTACAGCAGTGGTACTACACAGTACTACACAGTAATACACAGTACTACACAGTACTACACAGTACTACACAGTACTGTGCAGTACTACACAGTACTACACAGTACTACAGAATACCACAGAATACTACAGAGTATTACAGAGTTCTACACAGAATGAAGTACAGTGTGTATTTGTACTCACCTCGACTCTGTTTTCGTTCTTGTTGAGTCTGAAACCAAACTCTCTGTGATTGACAGGAGGCGGAGCCATCGAGACGCTTCTGAGCTACACTCAACTACACACAGATACACACACACATACAGACACACACAGACACACACACACACACACACACACACACACACACAGATGGACACACAAAAACCATAAAAAAATAAAACAATAAATTATAAAGTTTTTTTTAAACGACGCCTTAAAAAATGATCAAATGTACTTGTAGTACTTTTGTAATATAGAATAGTATACAAGATATACTAGACACAGAATACTATAGAATAGTACTACTATTCTATAGTAGTACTATTCTATAGTAGTACTACCACTACTGTAATACTGGGACATTACTTCTGTTATTACTGAATCCTCTGACAGGAGTACTGACAATACTACTCAGATACTACTCAGAGTACAGCTGTAATCCTACAACTCCTGAAAATACTACTGACATAAATACTGCTACTGCATAAAATACTACTGGATATACTAATACACTAAATCTGTAAACACAATTATTATACTCAGTATACAGGTGTACATGTATACAGGTGTCCAGGTGTACATGTATACAGGTGTACATGTATACAGGTGTCCAGGTGTACATGTGTCCAGGTGTACATGTATACAGGTGTACGTGTATACAGGTGTACATGTATACAGGTGTACATGTGTACAGGTGTCCAGGTGTACGTGTATACAGGTGTACGTGTATACAGGTGTACGTGTATACAGGTGTACGTGTATACAGGTGTACATGTATACAGGTGTACATGTGTACAGGTGTCCAGGTGTACGTGTATACAGGTGTACGTGTATACAGGTGTACATGTATACAGGTGTACATGTATACAGGTGTCCAGGTGTAGATGTGTCCAGGTGTACATGTATACAGGTGTACGTGTATACAGGTGTACATGTATACAGGTGTCCAGGTGTACATGTACACAGGTGTACGTGTATACAGGTGTACATGTATCCAGGTGTCCAGGTGTACATGTATACATGTGTACATGTGTACATGTATACAGGTGTACATGTATACAGTTGTACATGTATACAGGTGTACATGTGTACAGGTGTACATGTATACAGGTGTCCAGGTGTACATGTGTCCAGGTGTACATGTATACAGGTGTACATGTATACGGGTGTCCAGGTGTACATGTGTACAGGTGTACATGTATACAGGTGTCCAGGTGTACATGTGTACAGGTGTACATGTATACAGGTGTACATGTATACAGGTGTCCAGGTGTACATGTGTACAGGTGTACATGTATACAGGTGTACATGTGTACATGTATACAGGTGTACATGTGTACAGGTGTACATGTATACAGGTGTCCAGGTGTACATGTGTACATGTATACAGGTGTACATGTGTACAGGTGTACATGTATACAGGTGTACATGTGTACAGGTGTACATGTGTACAGGTGTACATGTATACAGGTGTCCAGGTGTACATGTGTACATGTATACAGGTGTACATGTATACAGGTGTACATGTGTACAGGTGTACATGTATACAGGTGTACATGTGTACAGGTGTACATGTATACAGGTGTCCAGGTGTACATGTGTACAGGTGTACATGTATACAGGTGTACATGTGTACATGTATACAGGTGTACATGTGTACAGGTGTACATGTATACAGGTGTACATGTATACAGGTGTCCAGGTGTACATGTGTACAGGTGTAAATGTATACAGGTGTATAGGTGTACAGGTGTCCAGGTGTACATGTGTACAGGTGTACATGTATACAGGTGTACATGTGTACATGTATACAGGTGTACATGTATACAGTTGTACATGTATACAGGTGTACATGTGTACAGGTGTACATGTATACAGGTGTACATGTATACAGGTGTCCAGGTGTACATGTGTACAGGTGTACATGTATACAGGTGTACATGTATACAGGTGTCCAGGTGTACATGTGTACAGGTGTATATGTGTACAGGTGTCCAGGTGTACATGTATACAGGTGTCCAGGTGTACATGTATACAGGTGTACAGGTGTACATGTATACAGGTGTCCAGGTGTCCAGGTGTCCAGGTGTCCAGGTGTACCTTGGCCTCAGACGCTGCCAGCTCTCTCTCTTCTCTCTCCAGCTTCATCACAGCTTCGACGTCTTTCTCCAGCTTGGAGATCAGATCTCTGAACTTCAGGACGACGTCTAGACGACACACAGGGAGTCTGGTCAGAACTCACCTAAACCGAACGGGGACAGGTGAGCTCATCGTTCTGTGTCTCAGGTGTACGTACCTGGAGGCAGGACACGAGCCTTCACGCTGTTCTTGGCCGACTTCACCACCTCCTTCAGCGTCTTCCTCTCAGACTCTCCGACCAGAGACACCGAACGCCCCGACCGGCCGGCTCTGGCCGTCCGACCCACACGGTGGACGTAGTGTTTGACTGTGGACGGCATCGTGAAGTTGATCACCTGAGAGGCACACAGGTGGGGACAGGTGAGACGGACAGGTGAGACGAACCTTAAATGTGCAGGTTAAATGTTACACCTCTACAGAGGTAGCTCCCACACCGACCTCCTCCAGGAAGTCGGTTACTACTCGGGTGCCAAGGTGGCACAGTGTGAGTGAGTTGTTTGTGAACACAGTCCCACCTGTGAGGCACTACGAGACATTTAATGATTCAATTTATGCACAGACTGGACAGATCAGACAACTCAATCATACAGACTTTGACAAATCCTCATATGTGCAATTGTAGATACACATCTGCTCTGAGGAAGCACTGGATGGAGATGCTCTTGATGAACTGAATGCATTTTATTTTACTTCTGTACTTTTTCTTTTTACCTCTATGGACCTTAATTGTGTCTGCAATGAATAAAGAATGAATGAACTAACTCACCGTTTTCACTCCGTCGATGTCCAGACCTCGAGCTGCTACGTCCGTCGCCACCAAGACGTCGATCTGCTCGTCTTTGAAGCGTCTGGAGGAAACAAAGCTGACTGTGACGAACGAAGCTAACAGCAGAACAAGGTGAGGCGCCCCTGACGGAGGGTACCTGAGGTTCTCCAGCCTCTGGTTCTGGCTCAGTTCTCCGTGCAGCTCTCCGACCTTCAGGCCCATCAGGCCCAGCAGGATGTGCAGCCTGTGAGCTTGTTTCCTGGTCTGAGTGAACAACATGACGTGATCCTGGAACGTCCGAGTCAGCAGGGCTGGAACACAGAGTACTACTGTAGTATTACTGTAGTATTACTGCAGTATTACTGTAGTATTACTGCAGTAATACTGCAGTACCACTGTAGTATTACTGCAGTAATACTGCAGTACCACTGTAGTATTACTGCAGTAATACTGCAGTACCACTGTAGTATTACTGTAGTATTACTGCAGTAATACTACAGTATAACTGTAGTATTACTGCAGTACTCCCAGCAGTACTGCAGTACTCCCTACCTGCCACCACAGCCTCTCGGTCTCCTTCCCTGTGGGGTCGGATTCGGACGAACTCTTGCCGTAGGAACGGAGCCACGTCAGTGTTGCTGTTAACGAAGATCCTGATTGGCTGCTTCAACGACACTGCAGCCAGGTCCTTCACCTGGAGACACAGGTCACATGACACACTGACACACCTGGACACATGCGTCACATGACACACAGCCATGACGTCGTACCTCCTCTGTCATGGTGGCGGAGAACAGCATCGTCTGTCTGTTGTAGGAACACAACCGGATGATCTCCTTCATCTGCTCCTCAAAGTACTCGTCCAGCATCCTGGCAGAACCACACAGAACCAGTAAGAACCACACAGAACCAGTAAGAACCACACAGAACCACACAGAACCACACAGAACCAGTAAGAACCACACAGAACCAGTAAGAACCACACAGAACCAGTAAGAACCACACAGAACCAGTAAGAACCACACAGAACCAGTAAGAACCACACAGGTGAGTTCCCCCTGCAGGTGCTGGTCTCACCTGTCGGCTTCGTCCAGGATCAGGATCTCGATGTGGGTCAGCTCGAAGCTCGGCGTGTTGTGCAGGTGATCGATCAGCCGCCCAGGAGTAGCGATCAGAACATCTGGCCCCGCCCTCAGCGCCGCCTCCTGAGACTTCAGGTCCAACCCACCTGGAGACAGAGTAGGACAGGTGAGCCGAGGTCCAGACGGAGTCCAGACGGTAGAGGCAGAACCGAACAGAGCAGCAGGTGGAGAGTCGTACCGACAGCCAGGCAGGTGGTGATGGAGGTGAACTGGGCCAGCTGACGGGCTACAGAGTGGACCTGGATCCCCAGCTCTCTGGTCGGAACCAGAACCAACACCCGGGTCACCTGGGACGTCCTGGGCTTGAAAACCAAACGCTCCAACACGGGCAGCATGAAGGCTGCCGTCTTCCCTGGAGGACAGAAAACCAGTGGATCAATCAAACTGGTCCCAGTAGGATCAACTGGTCCCAGTAGGATCAACTGGTCCCAATAGGATCAAATGGTCCCAATAGAATCAACTGGTCCCAGTAGGATCAACTGGTCCCAGTAGGATCAACTGGTCCCAATAGGATCAACTGGTCCCAGTAGGATCAACTGGTCCCAATAGAATCAACTGGTCCCAGTAGGATCAACTGGTCCCAGTAGGATCAACTGGTCCCAGTACACGGTGTTACCTGTCCCAGTAGCAGCGCAGGCACACAGGTCTCTGCCCAGCAGGCCGACAGGAACACAGGCCTTCTGGATGGGAGTCGGCTGCTTGAAGCCCAGAGCAGTGACAGCCTGGAGGAGCACAGCAGAAGATACGGGTGAAGACAACAACAACAACAGCAACAACAACAACAACAACAGCAACAACAACAGCAACAACAGCAACAACAACAACAGCAACAACAACAACAACAACAGCAACAACAACAACAGCAACAACAACAACAACAACAGCAACAACAACAACAACAACAGCAACAACAACAGCAACAACAGCAACAACAACAACAGCAACAACAACAACAACAACAGCAACAACAACAACAGCAACAACAACAACAACAGCAACAGCAGCAACAGCAACAACAACAGCAACAACAGCAGCAGCAGCAGCAGCAGCATGGCGACCAACCAGGACCGAGCCCAGCCCAGGTGGTTCTGGAGGAGGGGCCTCAGTGACCCAGGTGGGCGGTACCTTCAGGATGGGTCTGGACAGGTTCATGTCGTCGAAGGTCAGCTGATCGTCGTACTGAGACGCGTCTTCGTAGAACGACTCCGGAGCCTGAACACAAACATGGCGGTTACCATGGCAACCTGCTTCATGAACCTGTGACATCATCAGCAGCTCCTCTTCCTCACCTCCTCCTCTGCCTTCCTCTTCCTCCCCCGCCGCTCCTTCTCTCTCAGAGTGTCTGGAACAGAAGGAAGCTGCCGTCAGCCGGTTGAACCTTCACATGACAAGAACAGGGA
>JAMOIN010001796.1:87500-95000 GCA_024666655.1 Dascyllus trimaculatus
GTTTCTACTGGTCTCTGGGTGTTTCTACTGGTCTCTGGGTGTTTCTACTGGTCTCTGGGTGTTTCTACTGGTCTCTGGGTGTTTCTACTGGTCTCTGAGTGTTTCTACTGGTCTCTGAGTGTGTCTACTGGTCTCTGGGTGTTTCTACTGGTGTCTGAGTGTTTCTACTGGTTTCTACTGGTCTCTGAGTGTTTCTACAGGTGTTTCTACTGGTCTCTGAGTGTGTCTACTGGTTTCTACTGGTCTCTGAGTGTGTCTACTGGTTTCTACTGGTCTCTGAGTGTGTCTACTGGTCTCTGGGTGTTTCTACTGGTCTCTGGGTGTTTCTACTGGTCTCTGAGTGTTTCTACTGGTCTCTGAGTGTTTCTACTGGTCTCTGGGTGTTTCTACTGGTTTCTACTGGTCTCTGAGTGTTTCTACTGGTCTCTGAGTGTTTCTACTGGTTTCTGGGTGTTTCTACTGGTTTCATCTGGTCTCTGAGTGTTTCTACTGGTCTCTGAGTGTTTCTACTGGTTTCATCTGGTCTCTGAGTGTTTCTACTGGTCTCTGAGTGTTTCTACTGGTCTCTGAGTGTTTCTACTGGTCTCTGAGTGTTTTGTACTGGTTTCTACTGGTCTCTGAGTGTTTCTACTGGTCTCTGAGTGTTTCTACTGGTTTCTACTGGTCTCTGAGTGTGTCTACTGGTTTCTACTGGTCTCTGAGTGTGTCTACTGGTTTCTACTGGTCTCTGAGTGTTTCTACTGGTTTCTACTGGTCTCTGAGTGTTTCTACTGGTTTCTACTGGTCTCTGAGTGTTTCTACTGGTTTCTACTGGTCTCTGAGTGTTTCTACTGGTTTCTACTGGTCTCTGAGTGTGTCTACTGGTTTCTACTGGTCTCTGAGTGTTTCTACTGGTTTCTACTGGTCTCTGAGTGTTTCTACTGGTTTCTACTGGTCTCTGGGTGTTTCTACTGGTCTCTGAGTGTTTCTACTGGTTTCTACTGGTCTCTGAGTGTTTCTACTGGTTTCTACTGGTCCATGAGTGTGTCTACTGGTCTTTGGGTGTTTCTACTGGTCTCTGAGTGTTTCTACTGGTTTATACTGGTCTCTGAGTGTTTCTACAGGTGTTTCTACTGGTCTCTGAGTGTGTCTACTGGTTTCTACTGGTCTCTGAGTGTGTCTACTGGTCTCTGGGTGTTTCTACTGGTCTCTGGGTGTTTCTACTGGTCTCTGGGTGTTTCTACTGGTCTCTGAGTGTTTCTACTGGTCTCTGAGTGTGTCTACTGGTCTCTGGGTGTTTCTACTGGTGTCTGAGTGTTTCTACTGGTTTCTACTGGTCTCTGAGTGTTTCTACAGGTGTTTCTACTGGTCTCTGAGTGTGTCTACTGGTTTCTACTGGTCTCTGAGTGTGTCTACTGGTTTCTACTGGTCTCTGAGTGTGTCTACTGGTCTCTGGGTGTTTCTACTGGTCTCTGGGTGTTTCTACTGGTCTCTGGGTGTTTCTACTGGTCTCTGAGTGTTTCTACTGGTCTCTGAGTGTTTCTACTGGTCTCTGGGTGTTTCTACTGGTTTCTACTGGTCTCTGAGTGTTTCTACTGGTCTCTGAGTGTTTCTACTGGTTTCTGGGTGTTTCTACTGGTTTCATCTGGTCTCTGAGTGTTTCTACTGGTCTCTGAGTGTTTCTACTGGTTTCATCTGGTCTCTGAGTGTTTCTACTGGTCTCTGAGTGTTTCTACTGGTCTCTGAGTGTTTCTACTGGTCTCTGAGTGTTTTGTACTGGTTTCTACTGGTCTCTGAGTGTTTCTACTGGTCTCTGAGTGTTTCTACTGGTTTCTACTGGTCTCTGAGTGTTTCTACTGGTTTCTACTGGTCTCTGAGTGTGTCTACTGGTTTCTACTGGTCTCTGAGTGTTTCTACTGGTTTCTACTGGTCTCTGAGTGTTTCTACTGGTTTCTACTGGTCTCTGAGTGTTTCTACTGGTTTCTACTGGTCTCTGAGTGTTTCTACTGGTTTCTACTGGTCTCTGAGTGTGTCTACTGGTTTCTACTGGTCTCTGAGTGTTTCTACTGGTTTCTACTGGTCTCTGAGTGTTTCTACTGGTTTCTACTGGTCTCTGGGTGTTTCTACTGGTCTCTGAGTGTTTCTACTGGTTTCTACTGGTCTCTGAGTGTTTCTACTGGTTTCTACTGGTCCATGAGTGTGTCTACTGGTCTCTGGGTGTTTCTACTGGTCTCTGAGTGTTTCTACTGGTTTCTACTGGTCTCTGAGTGTTTCTACAGGTGTTTCTACTGGTCTCTGAGTGTGTCTACTGGTTTCTACTGGTCTCTGAGTGTGTCTACTGGTCTCTGGGTGTTTCTACTGGTCTCTGAGTGTTTCTACTGGTCTCTGGGTGTTTCTACTGGTCTCTGGGTGTTTCTACTGGTCTCTGAGTGTTTCTATTTGTCTCTGAGTGTTTTTACTGGTTTCTACTGGTCTCTGAGTGTTTCTACTGGTCTCTGAGTGTTTCTACTGGTTTCTACTGGTCTGTGAGTGTTTCTACTGGTTTCTACTGGTCTCTGAGTGTTTCTACTGGTTTTGTACTGGTCTCTGAGTGTGTCTACTGGTCTCTGAGTGTTTCTACTGGTCTCTGGGTGTTTCTACTGGTCTCTGAGTGTGTCTACTGGTCTCTGGGTGTTTCTACTGGTCTCTGAGTGTTTCTATTTGTCTCTGAGTGTTTTTACTGGTTTCTACTGGTCTCTGAGTGTTTCTACTGGTCTCTGAGTGTTTCTACTGGTTTCTACTGGTCTGTGAGTGTTTCTACTGGTTTCTACTGGTCTCTGAGTGTTTCTACTGGTTTTGTACTGGTCTCTGAGTGTGTCTACTGGTCTCTGAGTGTGTCTACTGGTCTCTGGGTGTTTCTACTGGTCTCTGAGTGTTTTTACTGGTTTTATACTGGTCTCTGACTGTGTCTACTGGTCTCTGGGTGTTTCTACTGGTCTCTGGGTGTTTCTACTGGTCTCTGGGTGTTTCTACTGGTCTCTGGGTGTTTTTACTGGTCTCTGGGTGTTTCTACTGGTCTCTGAGTGTTTCTACTGGTCTCTGGGTGTTTCTACTGGTCTCTGGGTTTTTCTACTGGTCTCTGGGTGTTTCTACTGGTCTCTGAGTGTGTCTACTGGTCTCTGGGTGTTTCTACTGGTCTCTGGGTGTTTCTACTGGTCTCTGAGTGTTTCTACTGGTCTCTGGGTGTGTCTACTGGTCTCTGGGTGTTTCTACTGGTCTCTGAGTGTTTCTACTGGTCTCTGAGTGTTTCTACTGGTCTCTGAGTGTGTCTACTGGTCTCTGAGTGTTTCTACTGGTTTCTACTGGTCTGTGAGTGTTTCTACTGGTTTCTACTGGTCTCTGAGTGTTTCTACTGGTTTTGTACTGGTCTCTGAGTGTGTCTACTGGTCTCTGAGTGTTTCTACTGGTCTCTGGGTGTTTCTACTGGTCTCTGAGTGTGTCTACTGGTCTCTGGGTGTTTCTACTGGTCTCTGAGTGTTTCTATTTGTCTCTGAGTGTTTTTACTGGTTTCTACTGGTCTCTGAGTGTTTCTACTGGTCTCTGAGTGTTTCTACTGGTTTCTACTGGTCTGTGAGTGTTTCTACTGGTTTCTACTGGTCTCTGAGTGTTTCTACTGGTTTTGTACTGGTCTCTGAGTGTGTCTACTGGTCTCTGAGTGTGTCTACTGGTCTCTGGGTGTTTCTACTGGTCTCTGAGTGTTTTTACTGGTTTTATACTGGTCTCTGACTGTGTCTACTGGTCTCTGGGTGTTTCTACTGGTCTCTGGGTGTTTCTACTGGTCTCTGGGTGTTTCTACTGGTCTCTGGGTGTTTTTACTGGTCTCTGGGTGTTTCTACTGGTCTCTGAGTGTTTCTACTGGTCTCTGGGTGTTTCTACTGGTCTCTGGGTTTTTCTACTGGTCTCTGGGTGTTTCTACTGGTCTCTGAGTGTGTCTACTGGTCTCTGGGTGTTTCTACTGGTCTCTGGGTGTTTCTACTGGTCTCTGAGTGTTTCTACTGGTCTCTGGGTGTGTCTACTGGTCTCTGGGTGTTTCTACTGGTCTCTGAGTGTTTCTACTGGTCTCTGAGTGTTTCTACTGGTCTCTGAGTGTGTCTACTGGTCTCTGAGTGTTTCTACTGGTCTCTGGGTTTTTCTACTGGTCTCTGAGTGTTTCTACTGGTCTCTGGGTGTTTCTACTGGTCTCTGGGTGTTTCTACTGGTCTCTGAGTGTTTCTACTGGTCTCTGAGTGTGTCTACTGGTCTCTGAGTGTTTCTACTGGTCTCTGGGTTTTTCTACTGGTCTCTGGGTTTTTCTACTGGTCTCTGGGTGTTTCTACTGGTCTCTGGGTTTTTCTACTGGTCTCTGGGTGTTTCTACTGGTCTCTGAGTGTTTCTACTGGTCTCTGGGTGTTTCTACTGGTCTCTGGGTGTGTCTACTGGTCTCTGAGTGTTTCTACTGGTCTCTGGGTGTTTCTACTGGTCTCTGAGTGTTTCTACTGGTCTCTGGGTTTTTCTACTGGTCTCTGGGTGTTTCTACTGGTCTCTGAGTGTTTCTACTGGTCTCTGAGTGTTTCTACTGGTCTCTGGGTTTTTCTACTGGTCTCTGGGTTTTTCTACTGGTCTCTGAGTGTTTCTACTGGTCTCTGGGTGTTTCTACTGGTCTCTGAGTGTTTCTACTGGTCTCTGGGTTTTTCTACTGGTCTCTGGGTTTTTCTACTGGTCTCTGGGTGTTTCTACTGGTCTCTGGGTTTTTCTACTGGTCTCTGGGTGTTTCTACTGGTCTCTGAGTGTTTCTACTGGTCTCTGGGTTTTTCTACTGGTCTCTGGGTGTTTCTACTGGTCTCTGAGTGTTTCTACTGGTCTCTGAGTGTTTCTACTGGTCTCTGGGTTTTTCTACTGGTCTCTGGGTTTTTCTACTGGTCTCTGAGTGTTTCTACTGGTCTCTGGGTGTTTCTACTGGTCTCTGAGTGTTTCTACTGGTCTCTGGGTGTTTCTACTGGTCTCTGGGTTTTTCTACTGGTCTCTGGGTTTTTCTACTGGTCTCTGGGTGTTTCTACTGGTCTCTGGGTTTTTCTACTGGTCTCTGGGTGTTTCTACTGGTCTCTGAGTGTTTCTACTGGTCTCTGGGTGTTTCTACTGGTCTCTGGGTGTGTCTACTGGTCTCTGAGTGTTTCTACTGGTCTCTGGGTGTTTGTCCTCTCAGACGTTCGTCTTCCTGTCTGATCCTTTGACTCGTGTCGACAGAACACAGCTGGAACACACACAGAGCTGCTGATCCCCATTAAACAGCAGAACATCCTGGAAAACCCAGACTTTCCTGGAAGGACTGGAGTCTGGTGGTTCAAGGAGCCAGAATCATGTCTGAGTAGAGATAAACCTGTGGTCTGTTTAATGTTTACCAGTCTGAGTGAAGGCCTGATCCTGGTCCTGGTCCCAACACTACAAGGACCATACAGGACTACATCAAGCCTCCAGCCTGGTCCCTGTTCTGGAGGGGGACCTGGTAGTAGAACTGCAGTAGAACCCTGTCTGGATGGTACATATGTAGTACTAGAGGGTAGGATGTAGTACTAGAGGGTACATATGTAGTACTAGAGGGTACATATGTAGTACTAGAGGGTAGGATGTAGTACTAAAGGGTACATATGTAGTACTAGAGGGTACATATGTAGTACTAAAGGGTACATATGTAGTACTAAAGGGTACATATGTAGTACTAAAGGGTACATATGTAGTACTAGAGGGTACATATGTAGTACTAAAGGGTACATATGTAGTACTAGAGGGTACATATGTAGTACTAGAGGGTAGGATGTAGTACTAGAGGGTACATATGTAGTACTAGAGGGTACATATGTAGTACTAGAGGGTACGTATGTAGTACTAAAGGGTAGGATGTAGTACTAGAGGGTACATATGTAGTACTAGAGGGTACATATGTAGTACTAAAGGGTAGGATGTAGTACTAAAGGGTACATATGTAGTACTAGAGGGTACGTATGTAGTATTACAGGGTAGGATGTAGTACTAGAGGGTACATATGTAGTACTAGAGGGTACATATGTAGTACTAAGGGGTAGGATGTAGTACTAGAGGGTACATATGTAGTACTAGAGGGTACATATGTAGTACTAGAGGGTACATATGTAGTACTAAAGGGTAGGATGTAGTACTAGAGGGTACGTATGTAGTACTAGAGGGTACATATGTAGTACTAGAGGGTACATATGTAGTACTAAAGGGTAGGATGTAGTACTAGAGGGTACATATGTAGTACTAAAGGGTAGGATGTAGTACTAGAGGGTACATATGTAGTACTAGAGGGTACATATGTAGTACTAAAGGGTAGGATGTAGTACTAGAGGGTACATATGTAGTACTAGAGGGTACATATGTAGTACTAGAGGGTACATATGTAGTACTAAAGGGTAGGATGTAGTACTAGAGGGTACATATGTAGTACTAAAGGGTACATATGTAGTACTAAAGGGTAGGATGTAGTACTAAAGGGTACATATGTAGTACTAGAGGGTACGTATGTAGTACTACAGGGTAGGATGTAGTACTAGAGGGTACATATGTAGTACTAGAGGGTACATATGTAGTACTAAGGGGTAGGATGTAGTACTAGAGGGTACATATGTAGTACTAGAGGGTACATATGTAGTACTAAAGGGTAGGATGTAGTACTAGAGGGTACGTATGTAGTACTAGAGGGTACATATGTAGTACTAGAGGGTACATATGTAGTACGAGAGGGTACATATGTAGTAGTAGAGGGTAGGATGTAGTACTAGAGGGTACATATGTAGTACTAGAGGGTACATATGTAGTATTAGAGGGTACATATGTAGTACTAGAGGGTACATATGTAGCACTAGAGGGTACATATGTAGTACTAAAGGGTACATATGTAGTACTAGAGGGTAGGATGTAGTACTAGAGGGTATATATGTAGTACTAGAGGGTAGGATGTAGTACGAGAGGGTAGGATGTAGTACTAGAGGGTACATATGTAGTACTACAGGGTACATATGTAGTACTAAAGGGTACATATGTAGTACTAGAGGGTAGGATGTAGTACTAAAGGGTACATATGCAGTACGAGAGGGTAGGATGTAGTACTAGAGGGTACATATGTAGTACTAGAGGGTACATATGTAGTACTAAAGGGTAGGATGTAGTACTAAAGGGTACATATGTAGTACTAGAGGGTACATATGTAGTACTAGAGGATACATATGTAGTACTAAAGGGTACATATGCAGTACGAGAGGGTACATATGTAGTACTAGAGGGTAGGATGTAGTACTAGAGGGTACATATGTAGTACTAGAGGGTACATATGTAGTACTAGAGGATACATATGTAGTACTAAAGGGTACATATGTAGTACTAGAGGGTATATATGTAGTACTAGAGGGTAGGATGTAGTACGAGAGGGTAGGATGTAGTACTAGAGGGTAGGATGTAGTACGAGAGGGTAGGATGTAGTACTAGAGG
>JAMOIN010001796.1:97500-99955 GCA_024666655.1 Dascyllus trimaculatus
GTTTGACTCGACTTTGAACCGTGAGCTTCTACAAACGCCTCCCTTCTACTCCACGTATGTCCCAGTCCTGCTGCCACGTTACCACGGCAACCTGAAACACAAACATAGTCCAGCAGGAAAGATGGAAACAGAGTTTAGGTCAGTGACAGAAAAACACTGAATGACCACAGAGGAGCTGTGTGAGGGGAGGAGGAGGAGGAGGAGGAGGAGGAGGAGGAGGAGGAGGAGGAGGAGGAGGAGGAGGAGGAGGAGGAGGAGGAGGAGGAGGAGGAGGAGGAGGAGGAGGAGGAGGAAGAGAAAGAGGAAGAGGAGGAAGATGAGGGGGAGGAGGAAGAGGAGGGGGAGGAGGAGGAGGAGGAGGAGTCAGAGTTGGTCTCGGGGGATAAACAGGGTGAACAGACCAACTGACTCTTACTGTGGAGCAAGACTGAAGACTGAACTGATCCCAGCTCCTCCTCCTCCTTCAGTCTGCTGACGGTGAGTTTCATCATGTTAACGTTCAGACTAAAGTTCAGACAGACAGATACAGACAGAGAGACAGACAGATAGACAGACAGTTACAGACAGTTACAGACAGACAGACAGACAGACAGGTACAAACAGGTGAGCTGAGCGTCATCATGGTCAGGTGAGTGGAGCTGCTGTTTTACTGTGTAGAAGTTCGATTCGTCTCTTTATTGTCTGGGAAATTGAGTTGAAGGAAGTGAAGTGGAGGAACCCTCAGGTGTGAAGTCGACTCAGCGTCACTGTGAACAGGTGAAGATGAGGCAGGAAGGAGACACGTTTAGGACCAGGTGACCAGGTGTTTACAGCGTGGTCTCATGGATGGTTCTTCTGCTTCCACCTCATCCGTCTGATCAGACTACATCAACCAGCAGGCTCTGGTGTTATCCTCGTGGCTTCAGTCATAGCATCTGGACTAGACCAGAGCTGGAACGTCTTGGAGAGACTCAACCTAATCCAGATGCTACGCTTGAAGCTACGAGGTTAACCATGACCTGGATGACAGGTCTAGATGTCTAGATGTTTAGATGTCTAGATGTTTAGATGTCTAGATGTCTAGATGTTTAGATGTTTAGATGTCTAGATGTTTAGATGTCTAGATGTTTAGATGTCTAGATGTCTACATGTTTAGATGTTTAGATGTTTAGATGTCTAGATGTTTAGATGTCTACATGTTTAGATGTCTAGATGTCTACATGTTTAGATGTCTACATGTTTAGATGTTTAGATGTCTAGATGTCTACATGTTTAGATGTCTAGATGTTTAGATGTTTAGATGTCTACATGTTTAGATGTCTAGATGTTTAGATGTCTAGATGTCTACATGTTTAGATGTCTAGATGTTTAGATGTTTAGATGTTTAGATGTCTAGATGTTTAGATGTCTAGATGTTTAGATGTTTAGATGTCTAGATGTCTACATGTTTAGATGTCTAGATGTTTAGATGTCTACATGTTTAGATGTTTAGATGTCTAGATGTTTAGATGTCTAGATGTTTAGATGTCTAGATGTTTAGATGTTTAGATGTTTAGATGTTTAGATGTTTAGATGTCTAGATGTCTAGATGTTTAGATGTTTAGATGTCTACATGTTTAGATGTCTAGATGTCTACATGTTTAGATGTCTAGATGTTTAGATGTCTAGATGTTTAGATGTTTAGATGTTTAGATGTCTAGATGTTTAGATGTCTAGATGTTTAGATGTTTAGATGTCTAGATGTCTACATGTTTAGATGTCTACATGTTTAGATGTCTAGATGTCTACATGTTTAGATGTCTACATGTTTAGATGTCTAGATGTTGAGATGTTTAGATGTCTACATGTTTAGATGTCTAGATGTTTAGATGTCTACATGTTTAGATGTTTAGATGTCTACATGTTTAGATGTCTAGATGTTTAGATGTCTAGATGTCTACATGTTTAGATGTCTAGATGTCTACATGTTTAGATGTCTAGATGTTTAGATGTTTAGATGTCTAGATGTCTACATGTTTAGATGTCTAGATGTTTAGATGTCTAGATGTTTAGATGTTTAGATGTTTAGATGTCTAGATGTTTAGATGTCTAGATGTCTACATGTTTAGATGTCTAGATGTTTAGATGTCTAGATGTTTAGATGTTTAGATGTCTAGATGTTTAGATGTCTAGATGTTTAGATGTTTAGATGTCTAGATGTTTAGATGTCTAGATGTTTAGATGTTTAGATGTCTAGATGTTTAGATGTCTAGATGTTTAGATGTTTAGATGTTTAGATGTTTAGATGTCTAGATGTCTACATGTCTAGATGTCTAGATGTTTAGATGTTTAGATGTCTACATGTTTAGATGTCTACATGTTTAGATGTTTAGATGTCTAGATGTCTAGATGTTTAGATGTTTAGATGTCTACATGTTTAGATGTTTAGATGTCTAGATGTCTACATGTTTAGATGTCTAGATGTTTAGATGTTTAG
>JAMOIN010000993.1:0-13452 GCA_024666655.1 Dascyllus trimaculatus
GTCACACCAAGTGAAAACCACACTGAACAAAACCCGCTCTGATCCCTCCTCCAAGCACCATCCTGGGTGGGTCGTGCTGCTCCAGCAGGCCGGCCCCTTGACTGACGCACCTCCTGTCTCTCACTCTCCCCATACAGGTGCCGCCGCTCTTGGGTCTGGCCGGGCTGAGCAGCAGACCCGAAGCACGCCAAACCATCCACAAAAACAGAGCGAGGGAAACATGATGAAAAGGTCACACCAGTGAAAACCACACTGAACAAAACCCGCTCTGATCCCTCCTCCAAGCACCATACTGGGGGGGTCTTGCTGCTCCAGCGGACCGGCCCTCTGACTGACGCACCTCTTGTACCGGACCAGACCCTCGCCCCATCCACTTAACCACCCCTTCCTCCGAGCGCGACTTTAGCCCCCCAAACGGACTGGACTGCCCCACCCATCCCCCCTGACCCTAACCTTAACCTCCCTCCTCCTGGCCCTAACCTTACCCCAACCTACGTCCCCCCTCCCAGCCCTAACCTTAACCTTGTCCCTTTCCCGAACCAGGGTAGGAGACCCCACCTGACCAAGACTATTTCTGACCCGAACCTGGGCAGAAACCACGACCTGACGACCACGACTATACCCCCCACACTATCCCCGACTCTGACCTTTCCTCCACTACACACCGTTTTCACTCCTCAGCTCATCAACTTCAACCCACTCCAACACACCATGCTTGCCATAGAAGACGCTGAACAAAGCACCGGACCTCCTCCACAGCACCATGGACCCTCAATTCACCTGCACCAGTCAACAAAACCTCAAAACCAAGTCAGTAGGCCTGTACAAATTAAATTTCAACCCATAACCACAAACCCCAACCCAAACCCAAACCTAACCCTGTCCGTGCCACTGACTTGGCGAAAGGCTTTACCACAAACTTCACAAGAATAATCATCCTGCTGTTGAGTGAAGGCCTCCATCATCTACTACCAGAAACAAGAGCACACACCGGACCCCCAACAAAACAACACCTCCGCACCAAGTAAAGTATACTTCAATCATGAAAATCTGCACAATTATTAAAACTAAACATCTGGACTTCCTTCTCAAAATTTCTGCAGCTGGCGGCGGGGCTCGAGCCCGGGCCCCCTGGTTGATAGACGCCTGCTCCTTCCACCAAGCCAAAGACCTGGACATTCCTCACTGAACAACCTCTTCCATTTCACATACACATCAATTCTGGACTGAAAAAATAAAAAAATGACAAAAACACTTTTTGGAAACTTTATTCATTGCAAACATAATTTACTGCACCATAAAAATTGGTTTCTCTTTTGACAGTCGGCGCCCGGACTCGAACCGCGGCCTCCCGGATGGAAGACCACCTCTCTCCCCGTGGAGCTAAACACCTGCCACAGCAACAGACTTCAAAATTCTCCAATTCCTCAACCAATCTTCTACAAACAACCAAAGACAACGCCTCACTGCAAGACTTGGCCCAGCCAATGGCTTCACAGCAACACCCACACATGACATCACCCTCACACCCCCTGTCACCTCCAATCAGAGCACACCGACAACTTTCCCTCCAAAATTTGAAATCCAAACGGACACAATCAGCCTACCACAGCACACTCACTCCCGACACTTCCACCTGATTTGATGATTGACACTCAGGGGAGGGACCTCACCCTCCCTCCCCTGACTGCTATTTAACAGGCTGTGGATCACTCCCTCATCACCCTCTGATGAAGCAGCACTCCTGCGAAACGTCAGGGACCTCTACTCTTCTGCACCAGGAAAACTTGCCTTTTTAATTGTTTTTAGCAGTCCGCTTGACTTTCAACAAGCATTGAATTGATTTTAACGATAAGTATTTAAATAAAAGTTAAATTTTAATTATTGGTGGAGGGCTCTGCCAGCCTGGCTTGTTTTTAAACTGTTTTTTTCCCATGGACATTGCTATCTCAGCAAACCTCTCCTTGAGCACTTTTAATTAAAGGCACAAGCTGAAAAACATCACCCAGACGACAACCAGACTGAGGACCGCCTCCACCCGAGGACAACAAGCCTACTACGGCAGTCGGCAGAACCTCTGGGCCTCCATCTTGAGAAGCAACGGGCTAGGTAAGAGCACCACCACCTCAGAAAATGTACACACACTTTTTGCAGGGTAGTACTGGGCACAGGAGTAGAGCAGGGAGTGGTCCACAGACCACACACACACGCACATTCAGACAGCAGCACACGGCCACACATAGACAGCAACCAATAGACCCACTCACCAGGAACATCTGTAAAGAATACTTCAAGTTAATACAAGCAATTACATCACAAATTTAAAATAAACAATTCACTCATCACACAAACATATCCATCAGGCATGTTAAGACAGGCAGCAAAATTGACATCATTCATTAAACCATCCTCACCTACAGAAATTACCCGGCAAAAAGTACACGACAACACTACAAACTGGCTAAGAACTAACATGTCCATCTTACTCCAACACTACTGCAGAATCACTAACACCCCGCTTTCAACCACCTGCCACGATACGGCCTTCCAAATAGCCATTGGCTGGGCCCGAAAGAGATACGGCAACCGGCTTTCACAACACACCATTCCGGCAGCACAAGAAATCATCTATTCCAACGACGACCACGAACCTCCTCCCAGCCCCAGCCCCACCCCCTCCTCCGCTGAACCAGAAGAAGATTCTTTCCCATTCCCACCAGAACCACAACCCAGGACTCAAATGGACCAACTCACCCTGACTGACTTATCCGACCAGGACAATTTAAATACTAACATTCTCTCCCACTCTCCCCATACAGGTGCCGCCGCTCTTGGGTCCGGCCGGGCTGAGCAGCAGACCCCAAGCACGCCAAACCTTCCCCAAAAATGGAGCGAGGGAAACATGATGAAAGGGTCACACCAAGTGAAAACCACACTGAACAAAACCCGCTCTGATCCCTCCTCCAAGCACCATCCTGGGGGGGTCTTGCTGCTCCAGCGGACCGGCCCTCTGACTGACGCACCTCTTGTACCGGACCAGACCCTCGCCCCATCCACTTAACCACCCCTTCCTCCGAACGCGACTTTAGCCCCCCAAACGGACTGGACTGCCCCACCCATCCCCCCTGACCCCAACCTTAACCTCCCTCCTCCTGGCCCTAACCTAAACCTTGTCCCCAACCTTAACGTCCCCCCTCCCGGCCCTAACCTTAACCTTGTCCCTAACCCGAACCAGGGTAGGAGACCCCACCTGACCAAGACTATTTCTGACCTGAACCTGGGCAGAAACCACGACCTGACGACCATGACTATCCCCCCCTACACTATCCCCGACTCTGACCTTTCCTCCACTACACACCGTTTTCACTCCTCAGCTCATCAACTTCAACCCACTCCAACACACCATGCTTGCCATAGAAGACGCTGAACAAAGCACCGGACCTCCTCCACAGCACCATGGACCCTCAATTCACCTGCACCAGTCAACAAAACCTCAAAACCAAGTCAGTAGGCCTGTACAAATTAAATTTCAACCCATAACCACAAACCCCAACCCAAACCCAAACCTAACCCTGTCCGTGCCACTGACTTGGCGAAAGGCTTTACCACAAACTTCACAAGAATAATCATCCTGCTGTTGAGTGAAGGCCTCCATCATCTACTACCAGAAACAAGAGCACACACCGGACCCCCAACAAAACAACACCTCCGCACCAAGTAAAGTATACTTCAATCATGAAAATCTGCACAATTATTAAAACTAAACATCTGGACTTCCTTCTCAAAATTTCTGCAGCTGGCGGCGGGGCTCGAGCCCGGGCCCCCTGGTTGATAGACGCCTGCTCCTTCCACCAAGCCAAAGACCTGGACATTCCTCACTGAACAACCTCTTCCATTTCACATACACATCAATTCTGGACTGAAAAAATAAAAAAATGACAAAAACACTTTTTGGAAACTTTATTCATTGCAAACATAATTTACTGCACCATAAAAATTGGTTTCTCTTTTGACAGTCGGCGCCCGGACTCGAACCGCGGCCTCCCGGATGGAAGACCACCTCTCTCCCCGTGGAGCTAAACACCTGCCACAGCAACAGACTTCAAAATTCTCCAATTCCTCAACCAATCTTCTACAAACAACCAAAGACAACGCCTCACTGCAAGACTTGGCCCAGCCAATGGCTTCACAGCAACACCCACACATGACATCACCCTCACACCCCCTGTCACCTCCAATCAGAGCACACCGACAACTTTCCCTCCAAAATTTGAAATCCAAACGGACACAATCAGCCTACCACAGCACACTCACTCCCGACACTTCCACCTGATTTGATGATTGACACTCAGGGGAGGGACCTCACCCTCCCCCCCCTGACTGCTATTTAACAGGCTGTGGATCACTCCCTCATCACCCTCTGATGAAGCAGCACTCCTGCGAAACGTCAGGGACCTCTACTCTTCTGCACCAGGAAAACTTGCCTTTTTAATTGTTTTTAGCAGTCCGCTTGACTTTCAACAAGCATTGAATTGATTTTGACGATAAGTATTTAAATAAAAGTTAAATTTTAATTATTGGTGGAGGGCTCTGCCAGCCTGGCTTGTTTTTAAACTGTTTTTTCCCATGGACATTGCTATCTCAGCAAACCTCTCCTTGAGCACTTTTAATTAAAGGGACAAGCTGAAAAACATCACCCAGACGACTACCAGACTGAGGACCGCCTCCACCCGAGGACAACAAGCCTACTACGGCAGTCGGCAGAACCTCTGGGCCTCCATCTTGAGAAGCAACGGGCTAGGTAAGAGGACCACCACCTCAGAAAATGTACACACACTTTTTGTCTCTCACTCTCCCCATACAGGTGCCGCCGCTCTTGGGTCTGTCCGGGCTGAGCAGCAGACCCCAAGACGCCAAACCTTCCCCAAATACGGAGCGAGGGAAACATGATGAAAGGGTCACACCAAGTGAAAACCACACTGAACAAAACCCGCTCTGATCCCTCCTCCAAGCACCATCCTGGGGGGGTCGTCCTGCTCCAGCAGGCCGGCCCCTTGACTGACGCACCTCCTGTCTCTCACTCTCCCCATACAGGTGCCGCTGCTCTTGGGTCCGGCCGGGCTGAGCAGCAGACCCCAAGAACGCCATACCTTCCCCTATACGGAGCGAGGGAAACATGATGAAAGGGTCACACCAAGTGAAAACCACACTGAACATAACCCGCTCTGATCCCTCCTCCAAGCACCATCCTGGGGCGGTCGTGCTCCTCCAGCAGGCCGGCCCCTTGACTGACGCACCTACTGTCTCTCACTCTCCCCATACAGGTGCCGCCGCTCTTGGGTCCGGCCGGGCTGAGCAGCAGACCCCAAGCACGCCAAACCTTCCCCAAAAACGGAGCGAGGGAAACATGATGAAAGGGTCACACCAAGTGAAAACCACACTGAACAAAACCCGCTGATCCCTCCTCCAAGCACCATCCCGTGCTGCTCCAAGGCCGGCCCCTTGACTGACGCACCTCCTGGGTGCCGCCGCTCTTGGGTCCGGCCGGGCTTGGAGCGAGGGAAACATGATGAAAGGGTCACACCAAGTGAAAACCACACTGAACAAAACCCGCTCTGATCCCTCCTCCAAGCACCATCCTGGGGGGGTCTTGCTGCTCCAGCGGACCGGCCCTCTGACTGACGCACCTCTTGTACCGGACCAGACCCTCGCCCCATCCACTTAACCACCCCTTCCTCCGAACGCGACTTTAGCCCCCCAAACGGACTGGACTGCCCCACCCATCCCCCCTGACCCTAACCTTAACCTCCCTCCTCCTGGCCCTAACCTTAACCTTGACCCCAACCTAAACGTCCCCCCTCCCAGCCCTAACCTTAACCTTGTCCCTTTCCCGAACCAGGGTAGGAGACCCCACCTGACCAAGACTATTTCTGACCCGAACCTGGGCAGAAACCACGACCTGACGACCACGACTATACCCCCCTACACTATCCCCGACTCTGACCTTTCCTCCACTACACACCGTTTTCACTCCTCAGCTCATCAACTTCAACCCACTCCAACACACCATGCTCGCCATAGAAGACGCTGAACAAAGCACCGGACCTTCTTCAACAGCACCATGGACCCTCAATTCACCTGCACCAGTCAACAAAACCTCAAAACCAAGTCAGTAGGCCTGTACAAATTAAATTTCAACCCATAACCACCAACCCCAACCCAAACCCAAACCTAACCCTGTCCGTGCCACTGACTTGGCGAAAGGCTTTACCACAAACTTCACAAGAATAATCATCCTGCTGTTGAGTGAAGGCCTCCATCATCTACAACCAGAAACAAGAGCACACACCGGACCCCCAACAAAACAACACCTCCGCACCAAGTAAAGTATACTTCAATCATGAAAATCTGCACAATTATTAAAACTAAACATCTGGACTTCCTTCTCAAAATTTCTGCAGCTGGCGGCGGGGCTCGAGCCCGGGCCCCCTGGTTGATAGACGCCTGCTCCTTCCACCAAGCCAAAGACCTGGACATTCCTCACTGAACAACCTCTTCCATTTCACATACACATCAATTCTGGACTGAAAAAATAAAAAAATGACAAAAACACTTTTTGGAAACTTTATTCATTGCAAACATAATTTACTGCACCATAAAAATTGGTTTCTCTTTTGACAGTCGGCGCCCGGACTCGAACCGCGGCCTCCCGGATGGAAGACCACCTCTCTCCCCGTGGAGCTAAACACCTGCCACAGCAACAGACTTCAAAATTCTCCAATTCCTCAACCAATCTTCTACAAACAACCAAAGACAACGCCTCACTGCAAGACTTGGCCCAGCCAATGGCTTCACAGCAACACCCACACATGACATCACCCTCACACCCCCTGTCACCTCCAATCAGAGCACACCGACAACTTTCCCTCCAAAATTTGAAATCCAAACGGACACAATCAGCCTACCACAGCACACTCACTCCCGACACTTCCACCTGATTTGATGATTGACACTCAGGGGAGGGACCTCACCCTCCCTCCCCTGACTGCTATTTAACAGGCTGTGGATCACTCCCTCATCACCCTCTGATGAAGCAGCACTCCTGCGAAACGTCAGGGACCTCTACTCTTCTGCACCAGGAAAACTTGCCTTTTTAATTGTTTTTAGCAGTCCGCTTGACTTTCAACAAGCATTGAATTGATTTTAACGATAAGTATTTAAATAAAAGTTAAATTTTAATTATTGGTGGAGGGCTCTGCCAGCCTGGCTTGTTTTTAAACTGTTTTTTCCCATGGACATTGCTATCTCAGCAAACCTCTCCTTGAGCACTTTTAATTAAAGGCACAAGCTGAAAAACATCACCCAGACGACTACCAGACTGAGGACCGCCTCCACCCGAGGACAACAAGCCTACTACGGCAGTCGGCAGAACCTCTGGGCCTCCATCTTGAGAAGCAACGGGCTAGGTAAGAGGACCACCACCTCAGAAAATGTACACACACTTTTTGCAGGGTAGTACTGGGCACAGGAGTAGAGCAGGGAGTGGTCCACAGACCACACACACACGCACATTCAGACAGCAGCACACGGCCACACATAGACAGCAACCATTAGACCCACTCACCAGGAACATCTGTAAAGAATACTTCAAGTAAATACAAGCAATTACATCACAAATTTTTTAATAAAAAATTCACTCATCACACAAGCATATCCATCAGGCATGTTAAGACAGGCAGCAAAATTGACATCATTCATTAAACCATCCTCACCTACAGAAATTACCCGGCAAAAAGTACACGACAACACTACAAACTGGCTAAGAACTAACATGTCCATCTTACTCCAACACTACTGCAGAATCATTAACACCCCGCTTTCAACCACCTGCCACGATACGGCCTTCCAAATAGCCATTGGCTGGGCCCGAAAGAGATACGGCAACCGGCTTTCACAACACACCATTCCGGCAGCACAAGAGATCATCTATTCCAACAACGACCACGAAACTTCTCCCAGCCCCAGCCCCACCCCCTCCTCCGCTGAACCAGAAGAAGATTCTTTCCCATTCACACCAGAACCACAACCCAGGACTCAAATGGACCAACTCACCCTGACTGACTTATCCGACCAGAACAATTTAAATACTAACAATCTCTCCCACTCTCCCCATACAGGTGCCGCCGCTCTTGGGTCCGGCCGGGCTGAGCAGCAGACCCCAAGCACGCCAAACCTTCCCCAAAAACGGAGCGAGGGAAACATGATGAAAGGGTCACACCAAGTGAAAACCACACTGAACAAAACCCGCTCTGATCCCTCCTCCAAGCACCATCCTGGGGGGGTCGTGCTGCTCCAGCAGGCCGGCCCCTTGACTGACGCACCTCCTGTCTCTCACTCTCCCCATACAGGTGCCGCCGCTCTTGGGTCCGGCCGGGCTGAGCAGCAGACCCCAAGCACGACAAACCTTCCCCAAAAACGGAGCGAGGGAAACATGATGAAAGGGTCACACCAAGTGAAAACCACACTGAACAAAACCCGCTCTGATCCCTCCTCCAAGCACCATCCTGGGGGGGTCGTGCTGCTCCAGCAGGCCGGCCCCTTGACTGACGCACCTCCTGTCTCTCACTCTCCACATACAGGTGCCGCCGCTCTTGGGTCAGGCCGGGCTGAGCAGCAGACCCCAAGCACGACAAACCTTCCCGTAAATGGGAGTGAGGGAAACATGATGAAAGGGTCACACCAAGTGAAAACCACACTGAACAAAACGCGCTCTGATCCCTCCTCCAAGCACCGTCCTGGGGGGGTCGTGCTGCTCCAGCAGGCTGGCCCCTTGACTGACCCACCTCCTGTCTCTCACTATCCCCATACAGGTGCCGCCGCTCTTGGGTCTGGCCGGGCCTAGCAGCAGACCCCAAGAACGCCATACCTTCCCCTAATATGGAGCGAGGGAAACATGATGAAAGGGTCACACCAAGTGAAAACCACACTGAACAAAACCCGCTCTGATCCCTCCTCCAAGCACCATCCTGGGGCGGTCGTGCTCCTCCAGCAGGCCGGCCCCTTGACTGACGCACCTCCTGTCTCTCACTCTCCCCATACAGGTGCCGCCGCTCTTGGGTCCGACCGGGCTGAGCAGCAGACCCCAAGCACGCCAAACCTTCCCCAAAAACGGAGCGAGGGAAACATGATGAAAGGGTCACACCAAGTGAAAACCACACTGAACAAAACCCGCTCTGATCCCTCCTCCAAGCACCATCCTGGGGGGGTCGTGCTGCTCCAGCAGGCCGGCCCCTTGACTGACCCACCTCCTGTCTCTCACTCTCCCCATACAGGTGCCGCCGCTCTTGGGTCCGGCCGGGCTGAGCAGCAGATCCCAAGAACGCCATACCTTCCCCTAATACGGAGCGAGGGAAACATGATGAAAGGGTCACACCAAGTGAAAACCACACTGAACAAAACCCGCTCTGATCCCTCCTCCAAGCACCATCCTGGGGCGGTCGTGCTCCTCCAGCAGGCCGGCCCCTTGACTGACGCACCCTACTGTCTCTCACTCTCCCCATACAGGTGCCGCCGCTCTTGGGTCCGGCCGGGCTGAGCAGCAGACCCCAAGCACGCCAAACCTTCCCCAAAAACGGAGCGAGGGAAACATGATGAAAGGGTCACACCAAGTGAAAACCACACTGAACAAAACCCGCTCTGATCCCTCCTCCAAGCACCATCCTGGGGGGGTCGTGCTGCTCCAGCAGGCCGGCCCCTTGACTGACGCACCTCCTGTCTCTCACTCTCCCCATACAGGTGCCGCCGCTCTTGGGTCCGGCCGGGCTGAGCAGCAGACCCCAAGCACGCCAAACCTTCCCCAAAAACGGAGCGAGGGAAACATGATGAAAGGGTCACACCAAGTGAAAACCACACTGAACAAAACCCGCTCTGATCCCTCCTCCAAGCACCATCCTGGGGGGGTCTTGCTGCTCCAGCAGACCGGCCCTCTGACTGACGCACCTCTTGTACCGGACCAGACCCTCACCCCATCCACTTAACCACCCCTTCCTCCGAACGCGACTTTAGCCCCCCAAACGGACTTGACTGCCCCACCCATCCCCCCTGACCCTAACCTTAACCTCCCTCCTCCTGGCCCTAACCTTAACCTTGACCCCAACCTAAACGTCCCCCCTCCCAGCCCTAACCTTAACCTTGTCCCTTTCCCGAACCAGGGTAGGAGACCCCACCTGACCAAGACTATTTCTGACCCGAACCTGGGCAGAAACCACGACCTGACGACCACGACTATACCCCCCTACACTATCCCCGACTCTGACCTTTCCTCCACTACACACCGTTTTCACTCCTCAGCTCATCAACTTCAACCCACTCCAACACACCATGCTCGCCATAGAAGACGCTGAACAAAGCACCGGACCTTCTTCAACAGCACCATGGACCCTCAATTCACCTGCACCAGTCAACAAAACCTCAAAACCAAGTCAGTAGGCCTGTACAAATTAAATTTCAACCCATAACCACCAACCCCAACCCAAACCCAAACCTAACCCTGTCCGTGCCACTGACTTGGCGAAAGGCTTTACCACAAACTTCACAAGAATAATCATCCTGCTGTTGAGTGAAGGCCTCCATCATCTACAACCAGAAACAAGAGCACACACCGGACCCCCAACAAAACAACACCTCCGCACCAAGTAAAGTATACTTCAATCATGAAAATCTGCACAATTATTAAAACTAAACATCTGGACTTCCTTCTCAAAATTTCTGCAGCTGGCGGCGGGGCTCGAGCCCGGGCCCCCTGGTTGATAGACGCCTGCTCCTTCCACCAAGCCAAAGACCTGGACATTCCTCACTGAACAACCTCTTCCATTTCACATACACATCAATTCTGGACTGAAAAAATAAAAAAATGACAAAAACACTTTTTGGAAACTTTATTCATTGCAAACATAATTTACTGCACCATAAAAATTGGTTTCTCTTTTGACAGTCGGCGCCCGGACTCGAACCGCGGCCTCCCGGATGGAAGACCACCTCTCTCCCCGTGGAGCTAAACACCTGCCACAGCAACAGACTTCAAAATTCTCCAATTCCTCAACCAATCTTCTACAAACAACCAAAGACAACGCCTCACTGCAAGACTTGGCCCAGCCAATGGCTTCACAGCAACACCCACACATGACATCACCCTCACACCCCCTGTCACCTCCAATCAGAGCACACCGACAACTTTCCCTCCAAAATTTGAAATCCAAACGGACACAATCAGCCTACCACAGCACACTCACTCCCGACACTTCCACCTGATTTGATGATTGACACTCAGGGGAGGGACCTCACCCTCCCTCCCCTGACTGCTATTTAACAGGCTGTGGATCACTCCCTCATCACCCTCTGATGAAGCAGCACTCCTGCGAAACGTCAGGGACCTCTACTCTTCTGCACCAGGAAAACTTGCCTTTTTAATTGTTTTTAGCAGTCCGCTTGACTTTCAACAAGCATTGAATTGATTTTAACGATAAGTATTTAAATAAAAGTTAAATTTTAATTATTGGTGGAGGGCTCTGCCAGCCTGGCTTGTTTTTAAACTGTTTTTTCCCATGGACATTGCTATCTCAGCAAACCTCTCCTTGAGCACTTTTAATTAAAGGCACAAGCTGAAAAACATCACCCAGACGACAACCAGACTGAGGACCGCCTCCACCCGAGGACAACAAGCCTACTACGGCAGTCGGCAGAACCTCTGGGCCTCCATCTTGAGAAGCAACGGGCTAGGTAAGAGCACCACCACCTCAGAAAATGTACACACACTTTTTGCAGGGTAGTACTGGGCACAGGAGTAGAGCAGGGAGTGGTCCACAGACCACACACACACGCACATTCAGACAGCAGCACACGGCCACACATAGACAGCAACCAATAGACCCACTCACCAGGAACATCTGTAAAGAATACTTCAAGTTAATACAAGCAATTACATCACAAATTTAAAATAAACAATTCACTCATCACACAAACATATCCATCAGGCATGTTAAGACAGGCAGCAAAATTGACATCATTCATTAAACCATCCTCACCTACAGAAATTACCCGGCAAAAAGTACACGACAACACTACAAACTGGCTAAGAACTAACATGTCCATCTTACTCCAACACTACTGCAGAATCATTAACACCCCGCTTTCAACCACCTGCCACGATACGGCCTTCCAAATAGCCATTGGCTGGGCCCGAAAGAGATACGGCAACCGGCTTTCACAACACACCATTCCGGCAGCACAAGAAATCATCTATTCCAACGACGACCACGAACCTCCTCCCAGCCCCAGCCCCACCCCCTCCTCCGCTGAACCAGAAGAAGATTCTTTCCCATTCACACCAGAACCACAACCCAGGACTCAAATGGACCAACTCACCCTGACTGACTTATCCGACCAGAACAATTTAAATACTAACAATCTCTCCCCCTCTCCCCATACAGGTGCCGCCGCTCTTGGGTCCGGCCGGGCTGAGCAGCAGACCCCAAGCACGCCAAACCTTCCCCAAAAACGGAGCGAGTGAAACATGATGAAAGGGTCACACCAAGTGAAAACCACACTGAACAAAACCCGTTCTGATCCCTCCTCCATGCACCATCCTGGGGGGGTGGTGCTGCTCCAGCAGGCCGGCCCCTTGACTGACGCACCTCCTGTCTCTCACTCTCCCCATACAGGTGCCGCCGCTCTTGGGTCCGGCCGGGCTGAGCAGCAGACCCCAAGCACGACAAACCTTCCCCAAAAACGGAGCGAGGGAAACATGATGAAAGGGTCACACCAAGTGAAAACCACACTGAACAAAACCCGCTCTGATCCCTCCTCGAAGCACCATCCTGGGGGGGTCGTGCTGCTCCAGCAGGCCGGCCCCTTGACTGACGCACCTCCTGTCTCTCACTCTCCACATACAGGTGCCGCCGCTCTTGGGTCAGGCCGGGCTGATCAGCAGACCCCAAGCACGACAAACCTTCCCGTAAATGGGAGTGAGGGAAACATGATGAAAGGGTCACACCAAGTGAAAACCACACTGAACAAAACGCGCTCTGATCCCTCCTCCAAGCACCGTCCTGGGGGGGTCGTGCTGCTCCAGCAGGCTGGCCCCTTGACTGACGCACCTCCTGTCTCTCACTCTCCCCATACAGGTGCCGCCGCTCTTGGGTCCGGCCGGGCTGAGCAGCAGACCCCAAGAACGCCATACCTTCCCCTAATACGGAGCGAGGGAAACATGATGAAAGGGTCACACCAAGTGAAAACCACACTGAACAAAACCCGCTCTGATCCCTCCTCCAAGCACCATCCTGGGGCGGTCGTGCTCCTCCAGCAGGCCGGCCCCTTGACTGACGCACCTCCTGTCTCTCACTCTCCCCATACAGGTGCCGCCGCTCTTGGGTTCGACCGGGCTGAGCAGCAGAC
>JAMOIN010000919.1:0-13444 GCA_024666655.1 Dascyllus trimaculatus
GCTGCTGGGGAGCCGTGTAGACAGGCTCTGCAGGCGAGCGGTGTGAAAAGGCTCTAATGGAGAGCCAGCCGGGCTGTGGTGCTGTGGGCCCCCGTGTGCTGTGCTGGGGAGTCCGTTGAGCTGGGCTGGGGAGCCCAGTGTGCTGGGCTGTGGTGCTGGGGAGCCGTGTGGAAACGCTCTCTTGGGGAGTGGTTTGAACAGGCTCTGAGGGAGAGCCAGGAGGGCTGTGGTGCTGCGGAGCTCGGTGGGCTGGGCAGTGCTGCTGGGGAGCCGTGTAGACAGGCTCTGCTGGGGAGCAGTGTGAACAGGCTCTGCTGGAGAACCAGGCGGGCTGTTGTGCTGGGGAGCCGTGTGGACAGGCTCTGCTGGGGGGTGGTTTGAACAGGCTCTGCTGGAGAGCCAGGCCGGCTGTGGTGCTGGGGGGCCCCGTGTGCTGTGCTGGGGAGCCCCGTGATCTGGGCTGGGAAGCCCGGTGTGCTGGGCTTTTGTGCTGGGGAGCCGTGTAGACAGGCTCTGCTGCGGAGGGGTGTGAACAGGCCCTGATGGAGAGCCAGGCGGTCTGTGGTGCTGGGGGCCCCCGTGAGCTGTGCTCAGGAGCCCGGTGAGCGGGGCTGGGGAGCCCGGTGTGCCGGGCTGTGGTGCTGGGGGGCCCCGTGTGCTGTGCTGCGGAGCCCGGTGATATCGGTTATGGAGCCCGGTGTGCTGGCCTGTGCTGCTGGGGAGCCGTGTGAAGAGGCTCTGCTGGAGAGCCAGGCGGGCTGTGGTGCCGGGGGCCCTCGTGTGCTGTGCTGGGGAGCCCGGTGAGCTTGGCTGGGGAGCCCGGTGTGCTTGGCTGTGCTGCTGGGTAGCCCTGTAGACAGGCTCTGCTGGGGAGCGGTGTGAACAGGCTCTGATGGAGAGCCAGGTGGGCTGTGGTGCTGGGGGGCCCCGTGTGCTTTGCTGGGGAGCCCGGTGAGCTGGGCTGGGGAGGCCAGTGTGCTGGGCTGTGCTGCTGGGGAGCCGTGTTGACAGGATCTGCTGGGGAGCGGTTTGAACAGGCTCTGATGGAGAGCCAGGCTGGTTGTGCTGCGGTGTGCTGGGCTGTGCTGCTGGGGAGCCGTGTAAAGAGGCTCTGCTGGAGAGCCAGGCGGGCTGTGGTGCTGGGGGCCCCCGTGTGCTGTGCTGGGGAGCCTGTTGAGCTGGGCTGGGAAACCCGGTGTGCTGGGCTTTTCTGCTGGGGAGCCGTGTGGACAGGCTCTGCTGGGGTGCCTTGTGGACAGGCTCTGCTGGGGAGCGTTGTGAACAGGCTCTGATGGATAGCCAGGCGGGCTGTGGTGCTGTGGGCCCGCGTGTGCTGTGCTGGGGAGCCCGTTGAGCTGGGCTGGAGAGACCGGTGTGCTTGGCTGTGGTGGTGGGGAGCCGTGTAGACAGGCTCTGCTGGCGAGCCATTCGGGCTGTGGTGCTGGGGGCCCCCGTGTGATGTCCCGGGTAGCCCGGTGAGCTGGGCTGGGGAGCCCGGTTTGCTGTGCTGTGGTGCTGGGGACAGGTTTGAACAGGCTCTGATGGAGAGCCAGGCGGGGTCTGGTGCTGGGGGGCCCCGTGTGTTGTGCTGGGGAGCCTGGTGAGCTGGGCTTGAAAGCCCGGTGTGCTGGGCTGTGGTGCTGGGTTGCCGTGTGGACAGGCTCTGCTGGGGAGCGGTGTGAACAGGCTCTGATGGAGAGTCAGGCGGGCTGTGGTGCTGGGGAGCCGTGTAGACAGGCTCTGATGGAGAGCCAGGCGGGCTGTGGTGATGGGGGGCCCCGTGTGCTGTGCTGGGGAGCCCGTTGAGCTGGGGTTCGGATCCCGGTGTGTTGGGCTGTGGTGCTGGGGAGCCGTGTGGACAGGCTCTGCTTCGGAGTGGTTTGAACAGGGTCTGCTGGATTGCCAGGCGGGCTGTGGTACTGGGGGCTCCCGTGTGCTGTGCTGGGGAGCCCGGTGAGCTTTGTTGAGGAGCCCGGTGTGCTGGGCTGATGTTCTGGGGAGCCGTGTGGACAGGCTCTGCTGGGGAGTGGTTTGAACAGGCTCTGCTGGAGAGCCAGGCGGGCTGTGGTGCTGGGGGCCCCCGTGTGCAGTGCTGGTGATCCCGGTGTGCTGGGCTGTGCTGCTGGGGAGCCGTTTGGACAGTCTCTGCTGGGGAGCCAGGCGGGCATTGGTGCTGGGGGGCCCGGTGTGTTGTGCTGGGGAGCCCGGTGTGCTGGGCTGTGGTGCTGGGGAGCTGTGTAGACAGGCTCTTCTGCGGAGCGGTGTAAACATTCTCTGATGGAGAGCCAGGCGGGCTGTGGGGCTGGGGGCCCCCGTGTGCTGTGCTGGGGTACCCGGTGAGCTGGGCTGGGGATCCTGGTGTGCTGTGCTGTGGTGCTGTTGAGCCGTGTGGTCAGGCTCTGCTGGGGAGTGGTTTGAAAAGGCTCTGCTGGACAGCCAGGCGGGCTTTGGTGCTGGGGGCCCCCGTGTGCTGTACTGGGGAGCCCTGTGAGCTGGGCTTAGGAGCCCGGTGTGCTGGGCTGTGGTGCTGGGGAGCCGTGTGGACAGGCTCTGCTGGGGAGTGGTTTCAATAGGCCCTGCTGGGGAGTGGTGTGAACATGCCATGATGGAGAGCCAGGCGGGATGTGGTGCTGGTGGCCCCCGTGTGCTGTGTTGGGGAGCCCGGTGAGGTTCGCCGGGAATCCTGGTGTGCTGTGCTGTGGTGCTGTTGAGCCGTTTGGACAGGCTCACTTGGGTAGTGGTTTCAAAAGGATCTGCTGGAGAGCCAGGCGGACTGTGGTGCTGGGGGGCCCCATGTGCCGTGATCGGGAGCCCGGTGAGCAGGGCTGGGGAGCCTGGTGTGCTGGGCTGTTCCTCTGGGGAGCGGTGTAGACAGGCTCTGCTGGGGAGCGGTGTGAAGAGGCTCTGCTCGAGAGCCAGGCGGGCTGTGGTGCTGGGGGGCCCCGTGTGCAGTGCTGGAGAGCCCGGTGAGCTGGGCTGTGGTGCTGGGGAGCCGTGTGGACAGGCTCTTCTGGGGAGCGGTGTGAAATGGCTCTGATGGACAGCCAGGCGGGCTGTGGTTCCGGCGGGCCCCGTGTGCTGTGCTGTTGAGCCAGTTGAGCTGGGCTTCGGAGCCCGGTGTGTTGGGCTGTGGTGCTGGGGAGCCGTGTGGACAGGCTCTGCTTCGGAGTGGTTTGAACAGGGTCTGCTGGATTGCCAGGCGGGCTGTGGTACTGGGGGCTCCCGTGTGCTGTGCTGGGGAGCCCGGTGAGCTTTGTTGAGGAGCCCGGTGTGCTGGGCTGATGTTCTGGGGAGCCGTGTGGACAGGCTCTGCTGGGGAGTGGTTTGAACAGGCTCTGCTGGAGAGCCAGGTGGGCTGTGGTGCTGGGGGCCCCCGTGTGCTGTGCTGGGGAGCCCGGTGGGATGGGCCGGGGAGCCCGGTGTGATGGGCTGTGCTGCTGGGTAGCCGTGTGGACAGGCTCTGCTGGCGAGTGGTTTGAACAGGCTCTGCTTGACAGCCAGGCGGGATGTGGTCCTGGGGGGCCCCGTGTGCTGTTCTTGGGTGCCTGGTGTGCTGGGCTGTGCTGCTGGGTAGCCGTGTGGACAGACTCTGCTAGGGGAGCGGTGTGAACAGGCTCTGATGGAGAGCCAGGCGGGCTGTGGTGCTGGGGGCCCCCGTGTGCTGTGCTGGGGAGCCTGTTGAGCTGGGCTGGGAAACCCGGTGTGCTGGGCTTTTCTGCTGGGGAGCCGTGTGGACAGGCTCTGCTGGGGTGCCTTGTGGACAGGCTCTGCTGGGGAGCGTTGTGAACAGGCTCTGATGGATAGCCAGGCGGGCTGTGGTGCTGTGGGCCCGCGTGTGCTGTGCTGGGGAGCCCGTTGAGCTGGGCTGGAGAGACCGGTGTGCTTGGCTGTGGTGGTGGGGAGCCGTGTAGACAGGCTCTGCTGGCGAGCCATTCGGGCTGTGGTGCTGGGGGCCCCCGTGTGATGTCCCGGGTAGCCCGGTGAGCTGGGCTGGGGAGCCCGGTTTGCTGTGCTGTGGTGCTGGGGACAGGTTTGAACAGGCTCTGATGGAGAGCCAGGCGGGGTCTGGTGCTGGGGGGCCCCGTGTGTTGTGCTGGGGAGCCTGGTGAGCTGGGCTTGAAAGCCCGGTGTGCTGGGCTGTGGTGCTGGGTTGCCGTGTGGACAGGCTCTGCTGGGGAGCGGTGTGAACAGGCTCTGATGGAGAGTCAGGCGGGCTGTGGTGCTGGGGAGCCGTGTAGACAGGCTCTGATGGAGAGCCAGGCGGGCTGTGGTGATGGGGGGCCCCGTGTGCTGTGCTGGGGAGCCCGTTGAGCTGGGGTTCGGATCCCGGTGTGTTGGGCTGTGGTGCTGGGGAGCCGTGTGGACAGGCTCTGCTGGGGAGTGGTTTGAACAAGCGCTGCTGGATAGCCAGGCGGGCTGTGGTGCTGGGGGCCCGTGTGCTGTGCTGGGGATCTCGTTGAGCTTGGCTGGGACAGCCCGGTGAGCTGGGCTGTGATGCTGGGGAGCCGTGTGGACAGGCACTGCTGGGGAGTGGTTGAAACAGGCTCTGCTCGAGACCCAGACGGTCTGTGGTGCTGGGGGGCCCGTGTGCTGTGCTGGGGATCTCGTTGAGCTGGGTTGGGGAGCGCGGTGTGCTGGGCTGTGATGCTGGGGAGCCGTGTGGACAGGCTCTGCTGGGGAGTGGTTTGAAGAGGCGCTGCTGGATAGCCAGGCGGGCTGTGGTGCTGGGGGCCCCCGTGTGCTGTGCTGCGGAGCCCGTTGAGCTGGGATGGGGTGCCCGGTGTGCTGGGCTGTGGTGCTGGAGAGCCGTGTGGACAGGCTCTTCTGGGGAGCCGTGTGGACAGGCTCTGCTGGCGAGTGGTTTGAACAGCCTCATCTGGGGAGCGGAGTGAACAGGCTCTCATGGAGAGCCAGGCGGGCTGTTGTGCTGGGAAGCCCCGTGTGCTGTGCTGGGGGATCCCATGTGCTGTGCTTGGGAGCCCGTTGAGCTGGGCTGGGGAGCCCGGTGTGCTGGGCTGTGGTGCTGGGAAGCCGTGTGGACAGGCTCTGCAAGGGAGCGGTGTGGACAGGCTCTGATGGAGAGCCAGGCGGGATGTGGTGCTGGGGGGCCCCGTGTGCTGTTCTTGGGTGCCTGGTGTGCTGGGCTGTGGTGCTGGGGAGCCGTGTGGACAGGCTCTGCTAGGGAGCGGTGTGAACAGGCTCTGGTGGAGAGCCAGGCGGGCTGTGGTGCTGGGGGCCCCCGTGTGCTGTGCTGGGGAGCCTGTTGAGCTGGGCTGGGAAACCCGGTGTGCTGGGCTGTTCTGCTGGGGAGCCGTGTGGACAGGCTCTGCTGGGGTGCCTTGTGGACAGGCTCTGCTGGGGAGCGTTGTGAACAGGCTCTGATGGAGAGCCAGGCCGGCTGTGGTGCTGGAGGGGCCCGTGTGCTTTGCTGGGGATCTCGTTGAGCTAGGCTGGGGAGCCCGGTGTGCTGGGCTGTGCTGCTGGGGAGCCATGTGGACAGGCTCTGCTGGGGAGTGGTTTGAACAGGCTCTGATTGAGAGCCAGGCGGGCTGTGTTGCTGGGGGCCCCAATGTGCTGTGCTGGGGATCCCGGTGTGCTGGGCTGTGGTGCTGGGGAGCAGCGTGGAAAGGCTCTGCTGGGGAGCGGTGTGAACAGGCTCTGCTGGATAGCCAGGCGGGCTGTGTTGCTGGGGGCCCCCATGTGCTTTGCTGGGGATCCCGGTGTGCTGGGCTGTGGTGCTGGGGAGCCGTGTGGACAGGCTCTGCTGGGGGAGTGGTTTGAACAGGCTCTGCTGGGGGAGTGGTTTGAACAGGCTCTGCTCGAGAGCCAGGCGGGCTGTGGTGCTGGGCGGCCCCGTGTGCTGTGCTGGGGAGCCCGTTGAGCTGGGCTTCGGAGCCCGGTGTGTTGGGCTGTGGTGCTGGGGAGCCGTGTGGACAGGCTCTGCTGGGGAGTGGTTTGAAAAGGGTCTGCTGGATTTCCAGGCGGGCTGTGGTGCTGGGGGCTCCCGTGTGCTGTGCTGGGGAGCCCCGTGAGCTGGGCTGAGGAGCCCGGTGTGCAAGGCTGTGCTCCTGGGGAGCCGTGTGTACAGGCTCTGCTGGGGAGTGGTTTGAACAGGCTCTGCTGGAGAGCCATGCGGGCTGTGGTGCTGAGGGGCCCCGTGTTCTGTGCTGGGGAGCCCAGTGAGCTGGGCTGGGGAGCCCGGTGTGCTGGGCCGTGCTGCTGGGGAGCCGTGTGGACAGGCTATGCTGGGGAGCGGTGTGAAAAGGCTCTGCTGGAGAGCCAGGCGGGCTGTAGTGCTGGGGGCCCCCGTGTGCTGAGCTGGGGAGCCCGGTGAGCTGGGCTGTGCTGCTGGGGAGCCGTGTGGGCCGGCTCTTCTGGGGAGTGGTTTGAACTGGTTCTGCTGGAGAGCCAGGCGGGCTGTTGTGCTGGGTGCCCCCGTTAGCTGTGCTGGGGAGCCCGGTGTGCTGGGCTGTGCTGCTTGGGAGCCGTGAGAACAGGTTCTGTTGGGGAGTGGTTTGAACAGGCTAAGCTGGAGAGCCAGGCGGGCTGTGGTGCTGGGGGGCCCCGTGTGCTGTGCTGGGGAGCCCGGTGTGCTGGGCTATGGTGCTGGGGAGCCGTGTGGACAGGCTCTGCTGGGGAGCGGTGTGAAAAGGCTAAGCTGGAGAGCCAGGCGGGCTGTGGTGCTGGGGGCCCCTGTGTGCTGTGCCGGGGAGCCCGGTGAACTGGGCTGGGGAGCCCGGTGTGCTGGGCTGTGGTGCTGGGGAGCCGAGTGGACAGGCTCTGCTGGGGAGCGGTTTGAACAGACTCTGATGGAGAACAAGGCGCGCTGTGTTGCTGGGGGCCCCCCTGTGCTGTGCTGGGGAGCCCGGTGAGCTGGGCTGGGGAGCCCGGTGTGCTGGGCTGTGGTGCTGGATTGCCGTGTGGACAGGCTCTGCTGGGGAGTGGTGTGAACAGGCTCTGATGGAGAGCCAGGCTTGCTGTGGTGTTGGGGGCCCCCGTGTGCTGTGCTGGGGGCCCCCGTGTGCTGTGCTGCGGAGCCCGGTGATATCGGCTATGGAGCCCGGTCTGCTGGGCTGTGCTGCTGGGGAGCCGTGTGGACAGGCTCTGCTGGCGAGTGGTGTGAACAGGCTCTGATGGAGAGCCAGGCTTGCTGTGGTGTTGGGGGCCCCCGTGTGCTGTGCTGGGGGCCCCCGTGTGCTGTGCTGGGGAGCCCGGTGCGCTGGGCTCTGCTGCTGGGGAAGCGTGTGGACAGGCTCTGCTGGGGAGTGTTTTGAAAAGGCTCTGCTGGAGAGCCAGGCGGGCTGTGTTGCTGGGGGCCCCCGTGTGCTGTGCTGGGGAGCCTGGTGTGCTGGGCTGTGGTGCTGGGGGGCTCCGTGTGCTGTGCTGGGGAGCCCGGTGAGCTTGGCCGGGGAGTCCGGTGTGCTGGGCTGTGGTGCTGGGTAGTCGTGTAGACAGGCTCTGCTGCAGAGCGGTGTGAACAGGCTCTGATGGAGAGCCAGGCGGGCTGTGGTGCTGGGGACCCCCGTGTGCTGTGCTGGGGGGCCCGGTGAGCTGGACTGGGGAGCCCGGTGAGCCTGGCTGTTGTGCTGGGGAGCCGTGTAGACGGGCTCTGCTGGGGAGCGGTGTGAACAGGCTCTAGTGGAGAGCCAGCCGGGCTGTGGTGCTGGGGGACCCAGTGTGCTATGCTGGGGAGAACGTTGAGCTGGGCTGGGGAGCCCGGTGTGCTTATCTGTGGTGCTGGTGAGCCGTGTGGACAGGGTCAGCTGGGGAGCGGTTTGAACAGGCTCTTCTGGAGAGCCAGGCGGGCTGTGGTGCTGGAGGCCCCCGTGTGCTGTGCTGGGGAGTCCGGTGAGCTGGGCTGTTGTGCTGGGGAGCCGTGTAGACAGGCTCTGCTGGAGAGCCAGGCGGGCTGTGGTGCTGCCGGCTCCCGTTTGCTGTGCTGGGGATCCCGGTGAGCTGGGCTGTGCTGCTGGGGAGCCGTGTGGACAGGCTCTGCTGGGGAATGGCTTGAACAGGCTCTTCTGGAGAGCCAGGCGGGCTGTGGTGCTGGGGGCCCCCGTGTGATGTCCCAGGGAGCCCGGTGAGCTGGGCTGGGGAGCCCGGTGTGCTGGGCTGTGCTGCTGGGGAGCCGTGTGGACAGGGTCTGCTGGGAAGCGTTGTGAAAAGGCTCTGATGGAGAGCCAGTTGGGCTGTGGTGCTGAGGGGGCCCCCGTGTGCTGTGCTCGGTAGCCCGGTGAGCTGGGCTGCGGGGCCCGGTGTGCTGGGCTGAGCTGCTGGGGTGCTGTGTGGTCAGGGTCTGCTGGGAAGTGGTGTTAAAAGGCTCTGATAAAGAGCCGGGCCGGCTGTGGTGCTTGAGGCCCCCGTTTGCTGTGCTCGGTAGCCCGGTGAGCTGGGCTGCGGAGCCCGGTGTGCTGGGCTGAGCTGCTGGGGTGCCGTGTGTACAGGGTCTGCTGGGAAGCGGTGTGAAAAGGCTGTGATGGAGAGCCAGGCGCGCTGTGGTGCTGGGGGGCCCGTGTGCTGTGCTGGGGATCTCGTTGAGCTTGGCTGGGACAGCCCGGTGAGCTGGGCTGTGATGCTGGGGAGCCGTGTGGACAGGCACTGCTGGGGAGTGGTTGAAACAGGCTCTGCTCGAGACCCAGACGGTCTGTGGTGCTGGGGGGCCCGTGTGCTGTGCTGGGGATCTCGTTGAGCTGGGTTGGGGAGCGCGGTGTGCTGGGCTGTGATGCTGGGGAGCCGTGTGGACAGGCTCTGCTGGGGAGTGGTTTGAAGAGGCGCTGCTGGATAGCCAGGCGGGCTGTGGTGCTGGGGGCCCCCGTGTGCTGTGCTGCGGAGCCCGTTGAGCTGGGATGGGGTGCCCGGTGTGCTGGGCTGTGGTGCTGGAGAGCCGTGTGGACAGGCTCTTCTGGGGAGCCGTGTGGACAGGCTCTGCTGGCGAGTGGTTTGAACAGCCTCATCTGGGGAGCGGAGTGAACAGGCTCTCATGGAGAGCCAGGCGGGCTGTTGTGCTGGGAAGCCCCGTGTGCTGTGCTGGGGGATCCCATGTGCTGTGCTTGGGAGCCCGTTGAGCTGGGCTGGGGAGCCCGGTGTGCTGGGCTGTGGTGCTGGGAAGCCGTGTGGACAGGCTCTGCAAGGGAGCGGTGTGGACAGGCTCTGATGGAGAGCCAGGCGGGATGTGGTGCTGGGGGGCCCCGTGTGCTGTTCTTGGGTGCCTGGTGTGCTGGGCTGTGGTGCTGGGGAGCCGTGTGGACAGGCTCTGCTAGGGAGCGGTGTGAACAGGCTCTGATGGAGAGCCAGGCGGGCTGTGGTGCTGGGGGCCCCCGTGTCCTGTGCTGGGGAGCCTGTTGAGCTGGGCTGGGAAACCCGGTGTGCTGGGCTGTTCTGCTGGGGAGCCGTGTGGACAGGCTCTGCTGGGGTGCCTTGTGGACAGGCTCTGCTGGGGAGCGTTGTGAACAGGCTCTGATGGAGAGCCAGGCCGGCTGTGGTGCTGGAGGGGCCCGTGTGCTTTGCTGGGGATCTCGTTGAGCTAGGCTGGGGAGCCCGGTGTGCTGGGCTGTGCTGCTGGGGAGCCATGTGGACAGGCTCTGCTGGGGAGTGGTTTGAACAGGCTCTGATTGAGAGCCAGGCGGGCTGTGTTGCTGGGGGCCCCAATGTGCTGTGCTGGGGATCCCGGTGTGCTGGGCTGTGGTGCTGGGGAGCAGCGTGGAAAGGCTCTGCTGGGGAGCGGTGTGAACAGGCTCTGCTGGATAGCCAGGCGGGCTGTGTTGCTGGGGGCCCCCATGTGCTTTGCTGGGGATCCCGGTGTGCTGGGCTGTGGTGCTGGGGAGCCGTGTGGACAGGCTCTGCTGAGGAGAGTTTTGTAAAGGCTCTGATGGAGAGCCAGGCGGGCTGTTGTGCAGGGAAGCCCCGTGTGCTGTGCTGGGGGGGCCCGTGTGCTGTGCTGGGGGGCCCCGTGTGCTGTGCTGGGGAGCCCGTTGAGCTGTGCTGGGGAGCCCGGTGTGCTCGGCTGTGGTGCTGGGGAGCCGTGTGGACTGGCTCTGCTGGGGGAGTGGTTTGAACAGGCTCTGATAGAGAGCCCGGTGGGCTGTGGTGCTGGGCGGCCCCGTGTGCTGTGCTGGGGAGCCCGTTGAGCTGGGCTTCAGAGCCCGGTGTGTTGGGCTGTGGTGATGGGGAGCCGTGTGGACAGGCTCTGCTGGGGAGTGGTTTGAAAAGGGTCTGCTGGATTTCCAGGCGGGCTGTGGTGCTGGGGGCCCCCGTGTGCTGTGCTGGGGAGCCCCGTGAGCTGGGCTGAGGAGCCCGGTGTGCAAGGCTGTGCTCCTGGGGAGCCGTGTGTACAGGCTCTGCTGGGGAGTGGTTTGAACAGGCTCTGCTGGAGAGCCATGCGGGCTGTGGTGCTGAGGGGCCCCGTGTTCTGTGCTGGGGAGCCCAGTGAGCTGGGCTGGGGAGCCCGGTGTGCTGGGCCGTGCTGCTGGGGAGCCGTGTGGACAGGCTATGCTGGGGAGCGGTGTGAAAAGGCTCTGATGGAGAGCCAGGAGGGCTGTAGTGCTGGGGGCCCCCGTGTGCTGAGCTGGGGAGCCCGGTGAGCTGGGCTGTGCTGCTGGGGAGCCGTGTGGGCCGGCTCTGCTGGGGAGTGGTTTGAACAGGTTCTGCTGGAGAGCCAGGCGGGCTGTTGTGCTGGGTGCCCCCGTTAGCTGTGCTGGGGAGCCCGGTGTGCTGGGCTGTGCTGCTTGGGAGCCGTGAGAACAGGTTCTGTTGGGGAGTGGTTTGAACAGGCTAAGCTGGAGAGCCAGGCGGGCTGTGGTGCTGGGGGGCCCCGTGTGCTGTGCTGGGGAGCCCGGTGTGCTGGGCTATGGTGCTGGGGAGCCGTGTGGACAGGCTCTGCTGGGGAGCGGTGTGAAAAGGCTAAGCTGGAGAGCCAGGCGGGCTGTGGTGCTGGGGGCCCCTGTGTGCAGTGCCGGGGAGCCCGGTGAACTGGGCTGGGGAGCCCGGTGTGCTGGGCTGTGGTGCTGGGGAGCCGAGTGGACAGGCTCTGCTGGGGAGCGGTTTGAACAGACTCTGATGGAGAACAAGGCGCGCTGTGTTGCTGGGGGCCCCCCTGTGCTGTGCTGGGGAGTCCGGTGAGCTGGGCTGGGGAGCCCGGTGTGCTGGGCTGTGGTGCTGGATTGCCGTGTGGACAGGCTCTGCTGGGGAGTGGTGTGAACAGGCTCTGATGGAGAGCCAGGCTTGCTGTGGTGTTGGGGGCCCCCGTGTGCTGTGCTGGGGGCCCCCGTGTGCTGTGCTGCGGAGCCCGGTGATATCGGCTATGGAGCCCGGTCTGCTGGGCTGTGCTGCTGGGGAGCCGTGTGGACAGGCTCTGCTGGCGAGTGGTGTGAACAGGCTCTGATGGAGAGCCAGGCTTGCTGTGGTGTTGGGGGCCCCCGTGTGCTGTGCTGGGGTCCCCGTGTGCTGTGCTGGGGAGCCCGGTGTGCTGGGCTGTGCTGCTGGGGAGTCGTGTGGACAGGCTCTGCTGGGGAGTGTTTTGAAAAGGCTCTGCTGGAGAGCCAGGCGGGCTGTGTTGCTGGGGGCCCCCGTGTGCTGTGCTGGGGAGCCTGGTGTGCTGGGCTGTGGTGCTGGGGGGCCCCGTGTGCTGTGCTAGGGGGCCCCGTGTGCTGTGCTGGGGAGCCCGGTGAGCTTGGCCGGGGAGTCCGGTGTGCTGGGCTGTGGTGCTGGGTAGCCGTGCAGACAGGCTCTGCTGCAGTGCGGTGTGAACAGGCTCTGATGGAGAGCGAGGCGGGCTGTGGTGCTGGGGACCCCCTGCAAAGCAAAGGGGGCCCGTGAGCTGGACTGGGAGCTCCGAGAGCCTCGTGGCTAGCCAGGCTAGAGCCGCAGGTGATGGCCTAAGCCAGGAGTGTGAACAAGCCCAGCGGGAGAGCCTGGGAAGCCTAGGCTGTGGTGCCAGGGAATCCATGTGCAGGCTGGGAGAGTGTGTGAACTGAGCTGGGCTTCATAGGAGCCCGGTGTGCTTATCTGTGGTGCTGGTGAGCCGTGTGGACAGGGTCAGCTGGGGAGCGGTTTGAACAGGCTCTTCTGGAGAGCCAGGCGGGCTGTGGTGCTGGAGGCCCCCGTGTGCTGTGCTGGGGAGTCCGGTGAGCTGGGCTGTTGTGCTGGGGAGCCGTGTAGACAGGCTCTGCTGGAGAGCCAGGCGGGCTGTGGTGCTGCCGGCTCCCGTTTGCTGTGCTGGGGATCCCGGTGAGCTGGGCTGTGCTGCTGGGGAGCCGTGTGGACAGGCTCTGCTGGGGAATGGCTTGAACAGGCTCTTCTGGAGAGCCAGGCGGGCTGTGGTGCTGGGGGCCCCCGTGTGATGTCCCAGGGAGCCCGGTGAGCTGGGCTGGGGAGCCCGGTGTGCTGGGCTGTGCTGCTGGGGAGCCGTGTGGACAGGGTCTGCTGGGAAGCGGTGTGAAAAGGCTCTGATGGAGAGCCAGTTGGGCTGTGGTGCTGAGGGGGCCCCCGTGTGCTGTGCTCGGTAGCCCGGTGAGCTGGGCTGCGGGGCCCGGTGTGCTGGGCTGTTCTGCTGGGGAGCCGTGTGGACAGGCTCTACTGGGGAGCGTTGTGAAAAGGTTCTGATGGAAAGCCAGGGGGGCTGTGGTGCTGGGGGGCCCCGTGTGCTGTGCTGGGGAGCCCGGTGAGCTGTGCTGGGGGCCCCCGTGTGCTGTGCTGGGGAGGCCGGTGTGCTGGGCTGTGGTGCTGGTGAGCCGTGCGGACAGGCTGTGCTAGGGAGCGGTGTGAACAGGCTCTGATGGAGAGCCAGGCGGGCTGTGGTGCTGGGGGGCACAGTGTTCTGTGCTGGGGAGCCCGGTGAGCTGGGCTGGGGAGCCCGGTGTGCTGGGATGTGCTGCTGGGGAGGCGTGTTGACCGGCTCTGCTGGGGAGCGGTGTGAACAGGATCTGATGGAGAGCCAGGTGGGCTGTGGTGCTTGGGGGCCCCCGTGTTCTGTGCTGGGGAGCCTGGTGAGCTGGGCGGAGGAGCCCGGTGTGCTGGGCTTTTGTGCTGGGGAGCCGAGTGGACAGGCTCTGCTGGGGAGTTGTTTGAACAGGCTCTGCCGGAGAGCCAGGCGGGCTGTGGTGCTGGGTGCCCCCGTGTGCTGTGCTGGGGAGCCCGGTGAGCTGGGCTGGGAGCCCGGTGTGCTGGGGTGTTGTGCTGGGGAGCCGTGTGGACAGGCTCTACTGGGGAGCGTTGTGAAAAGGTTCTGATGGAAAGCCAGGCGGGCTGTGGTGCTGTGGGGCCCCGTGTGCTGTGCAGGTGAGCCCGGTGAGCTGTGCTGGGGGCCCCCTTGTGCTGTGCTTAGGAGCCCAGTGAGCTGGGCTGGGGAGTCCGTTGTGCTGGGATGTGCTGCTGGGGAGCCGTTTGGACAGGCTCTGCTGGGGAGCGGTGTGAAGAGGCTCTGATGGAGAGCCAGGCGGGCTGTGGT
>JAMOIN010000485.1:0-13410 GCA_024666655.1 Dascyllus trimaculatus
ATAACCCCTCAAATAAGAGCTGTCCTGCTATAATTTGAGCCAAATTACAGTTTTTTAGGTGCCTTTTAGCTAATCACATGTCAAATAATGTCTAATTATGAGTATTAATGATGAATGTAACAAAGATGGTACAAAACCCTTGATCCTACTGATGGTAGCATGACGTTTATGAAGCCCACATGAGCAGATATCGCTCCTACAGAAATGTAATTGTGCAGAATGCAAAGGAGAGCATGTTTTCTCTACAAAAACTGGATTTTTCGTAAGCTCACGGAGAAAATATAGTTTTTGATAAGAGGTTTTCTCTGTTAATTGAGCTGTTTGATTGAGTTTACAGCTCGTCTGACCAATGTATTTACAGAAATCACAGTTCTGTTCCCTTACTGATGTAATAATGTCTTGAATATGATAATAGCGTGGCTGCACTTAGGGGAAAAGTTTTGAGACTCTTGACAAGTACGATGAGTCAATCCCTCAGATCATCATCCTTGCTAATCAAAATGTTGGATAAATGTCATTCTGGATTTCCTTGAAAGCTATTTGCCCATAAAATAGTGGCCAAATAAACCAAAACCACCAACATGACAAGCTATTATGTGAGAAAAATCTTTCAACTCAGTTCAATTTTATTTATATAGCGCATATTTCCATGTCATCTCATAGCGCTTAACATAGTAAGGAAGAACAGAAAACAGAAAACCCAACAATCCAAAGTTGCTTCTGGATTTCCTCTGAGCAAGCAGTCAGCAGTGGTGGGAAGGAACTAAAAAACCTCCTAGGATGGAGGGAGGGAGCAACCACAGACAGAACCAGGCTCAGGGAGGGCGGCCATCTGCCTCGACCGGCTGGGTTGGGAGTGGGGAAGAGGGCTGAAGGGATAGCAGGAGAGGTGGAGTGAGGATGGCAGGACAGCAGGTGGTGAGGCCAGCAGGTCAGATCCAGAGACGTCTGCGGAGAGAACATCATGTATATTTTGCTTATTGATCAAGTACCTCTGTAGGAGCCGAGTCATTGCCGTCATAAACTCCAGTCACAGTCCATATTATCTGCTGTGTTTGCAAACACTTGGTTGCAACCCAGAAGAGCTGACCTGCTCATGTTTACAGAAATGTAGCTAAAATTTACCCTTTAATCCATGTTTTGCTTCATAAACTTCATTAAAACATCAATAACATGAAGGTTTTTATACCATCTTTGTTTATTCCAGCATTAATATTCTCATAATTAGGTTTTAAGTGCTGCTGCGAATGCAAACACAGTCCAGAGTCAACTCATGAGTCACTCAGTGTAAAGGTTATCGCCACATGAAGCCTTAATCAAACAATGACATGAAGCAGAAGTGTGTATAAAAGACGTAGAGTAGAATAGAATAGAATAGAATAGAATAGAATAGATGTTTATTGTAATTGCATTTCTGCAGTGAAATTCTGGTGGCACTTCCAAACAAATTATATAAATAAAAAAGAAAGAAAGACAAAAAAACAACAACAACAGTTATAAAACAACTAGTAGTTTTAAAAACAAGCAACAGACATCCTTAAAATTAGATTATTAAATTATTATTAAGGTGCTTAAGTTAAGTGAGGTTGAACGTACAGTTCAATCTCATCAGCCTTCTTTGAACATGATGTCTGTAAAGTAGGGCTACAACTAACATTCATTGGTAACTGATGATTAACTTAAATAAATTATTAGTTTTTTGGTCAATAAAATGTCAGAAATAGGAATAAGTCAGTCAGTCAGTGTTTCCATGATGATGTCCTCAAACATCTTGTTGTTTCCACAACATAAAGATGTTCAGTTTACTGTCAAGGAAAAGGAAAGAGTTTAGATTTAAAATGCTTGAATCAGACAATTTTGACTTTCGTTCCTTATAAAAGTCGCTCTGACTGATTCATCAATGATCAGAACAGTTGCTGAATAATTTAATAGTTGATAACTAATGGATTTAGCATTTAACACAACTTGAAGTAAAGTTCTCCCATATCCTTATGTAATTATAATCCACATGTACTTCTTTTTTACTGGTGCACCAATATCGTGATTCAAGTTTTTATAGTTTAGTTCTTTAGATACACAAACATGATGCATTTTAGAGCTGAAATGATTGGTTGGGTGATCAAAAGTTGAGATTTGTTGGTCAGCTCTAACAGTTTTAGTTCAGTTTTTAGTCAAGAACACATGAATTGTGTCATTTTTCAAGCCAAATGTCAACATTTGTATTTTCTTAATTGTGAATATTTATGACATTTTTCATTTTTTATGTCATTGTTTTAAGTCTGAAGTTTGAGGCACAGAAGAAAAACAAGCTAGCTGAATGTGTCAAAATAATGTTAACACGAGCGGCCGTGTAGTGAGTTACCATGTGGGCGCAAGTTGCCAGGAGCAGTCGTGAGTTCGAGTCCGGCTCACGACCCTTTGCTCATGTCTCTCTCTCCTCTCTACCCCTTTTCACTCTGTCTAGCAATAAAACTTAAAAATAATACAACCCAGTCGCAGAGGAATTTAATTTAAATTAAAAAAGCAGCAGAAGGCAGAAATACCATTCACAGAAACTTAATTTAGCTAAAAATATCCTAGAATAAAGACAGCAGTCATTGAGTGCCACATTAAAGCTATTTTAGTACCAAAAATGTCACCAGAAAAGAGGACATTGTGAATTCCCAGTGTTCAATGTGACGTTTATGCTTTTAAGATTTTGCATTCCTTTTTTGGCTCAAAATGAGATCTTCAAATTGTTGTTTTGCCCCAAAGATATCAAATTTACTTGAATTTCAAACGCCAAAAAATAGCAATTTGTCATTCAATCATGCAATTTAAAGAAATACTTGAACACATTTGAACAAATACACCTATTTGGCCTTTTGCCAAAAGTTAGGTGAGAAAATTCATACTGGTTTTATGTTTTTCTAGTAAATACAACACTTCAGGCAGGAGATAATTGGTATTGTACAATCGGTAATAACAGTAAAACCAGTAAATGTTAGTTTCACACTTCAGTTTGGGTAAATAAGCAAACATTAATTATTTAATTAGTGAGCTTATAGATGGATTTTGTTCACTTTAGGAAGAACAAGGCTTCCTGTTTCTGCATTTTTTCATATTGTGTTGAACTGTTTACTGGCTGCAGCTTCATATTCACCAAACTGCTTCGTCAAGTAATCAGTTGTTTTAGTTAGGAATTTGTCAATTATTGAAATACACTAATCATTTCAGTCCTACATGTGAAATGGTTACAGGTTTTCTTCCCTCTGGAGCCCTCTATAATGAAAACGTAAACATGAGTGACTCTTCGAACAAATAAAAACAGTTCAAGGTTTTATTCTTTCTCTCCCAGAGCCTCCTTTCCCTGAAGGCGAGCCGCTGGTCACAGCTCTGGAGGCGACCAGCGTGACTCTAACCTGCACCGAGGCCACGTCCATCCCCCCTGCGAACACCACGTGGAGAAAAGGGCTGCAGCAGGACGACATCGTAGCCGGATCCAAGTACGTCGTGTCGGAGGAAGGACCCAAACTCAAGCTGACCATCCTCAACGTCAGCAGGAACGACGAGGGCGTCTACTTCTGCCGCAGCGAGAACCCGCTGGCCGTCCGCGAGCTGGAGGTCTACCTCACCGTGAAGAGTGAGTCTGGGGTGCACAAAATAACATCTGCATTTTTGTGAAAGGAATGAGGGAGATAAAGTCAAGACAGACGTCAGATGGGAGGATGAATGGGACGGTGAACATACAGTTCTTGTCACAGATGAATGGAGCAGAGATGTAAACAATGAGCCAGTCACTGCAGGTGTCGCCTCCACCTCTGGAATGCTGATGAACCTGCTTCTCCTCCCTCTATTTCTCTGCTTCTTAATCTTCTCCTGTTCGGTCTCAGCAGCCTCCTCTGCGTACACAGGAGCCATCATCGGCGTCTTCATAGCTGCGCTGATCGTGGGATCTGCTGTCATCGTGGCTAAAACGGTTTACTCCAGCCGACACCGAGTTTGTCTGGGTAACCTTTGTTTAGCTTTGCAGCACAAGTCACATAAACATGCCTCAGATGTTACATATGGAACTGTATAAATCATGCAAATAGACTAATACTGATTTCTGCTGATGTTTTTTTTGTTGCAGGAAGCGGCTTTGGGTGAGTATAGCACATTTTCTTACCTTATACCAATTGCATTCTTTATTTAATGACCAAATTAATGCATTTAACACAATTCAAGTACAGTTTTGTTGCATTGTGCAGTAGTTTATTATTCTTACACCTGACCAAACATGTTGTAGGAGTTCTATGTTGTATTGCAGAACTACCACTGAAGGCAAAAACTATGCAAAAGTCCTACGTGTCATCCGTTCTTCTGGTTCCTTTAAAATCAAGAGGCATATATTTGCTTTTTATTGACTCTATCATCCCATTATGATACGCTACTAGCTTACTTTTCCATACTACAGTCTTAACTCACACTATATTCTGTAGTATTAAAGGACCCATATTGTGCCCCTTTTCAGAATCAGAAATACTTTATTGATCCCTGTAGTAAGTAGAAAAACATGTCCTAAAATGTAAACATGAGTAGGAAAGTATAAAATCTAAAATTGTGCATTTTACTAAGAAGCTAAAGTTAAAAGAACACAGTGTATAAATAGTAACGTAGTTATAACTGTGTCGAATATTAGTCAACTACTTGAACATGCACTGTAATGAGTCCAGATTATTGATTCAGTGTCTGATGCTCTGAGTCAGTAGTCTGACTCAGCTAATTAATAAAAGTCTCCTGTCTCTCCCAAATGCGGCTTTCAAATTTTTTTTTTAGCTGAAACTACTGCAAAGGTGGTTCATTTCACCGTGACTGTGTAACGTCTGATTTTAGTTCTCTTGTAAATGGAGAGGCAGGTACTCTTGTCTAAATGAGCTGTTTCAGTGTCTGTAGCTTTAAATGCAGTTGAGCTGCTGCTGTCCACGCCCCCTTCAGGAAGAAAACTCTCTCTATGAGCAGGACAGTTGCTCTTCTAACTTTGTCTCTGAGCGATCATTTGACATGTAAATATGACGGCACAACTGTTGTCTTTAACTCATGTTTATGGTGCGTTTGTAGCATGATTGCTAGCATGTAGTATTCTTCTCCAGTATTACTTCATGTCTTGGCGCGTTCCCAAAACCACCAGAGGGTTCCGGTAATTTGGGCCTTTTTTTGGCGTTTTCTCAAAGCCTCCTTAAACCTCTTTGGAATTTGACACGGATGCTGACACAACTGGTTAACAAAGATTTAAGGATGTATCTCAGTGTAAAAGAGGGTTTAATTATCATACTTCCTGGTTCACAGCAGTGGAAGATACATTTGCCTAAGTATTTTACTTGAGTAAAATCTTGAGGTAATCGTATTTTACTTGAGTGCTTCCATATTCTGCTACTCTATTCTTTGCTTCCACTGCAGTTTCGCTGCAAATATTGTACTTTTTACTTCACTTTATTCGTCTGTCAGCTTTAGTTACTTTGCACTTTCAGTTTATTAGTACAAAATGTCATCAGCAACTAAAATATGATGTAGTATTATAGGCAGTGGTGGCCTGGTGGTTTGTGAAGAGAACCGGTGGGTCGCCGGTTCAAGTCCCTGGACTGGCAAGAGGTTGAAAAGTCAGAGCGACTGCTTGTCCCAGTCACCCTTGACCAAGGCCAGGCGCTGCACCGTGGCAACCCACAGCTCCTAGCATGTATAGTTAGAGTTAATTAAGACTAGTATATTTCCCCAAGGGGATCATAAAGATTAGATTATAAATAGAGAACTTCATTGATCTTTGAGGTAAAATTTGCAAGCTAACCATGAGATAAACTGTTTAAAATAGGTAAATCACCTTTATCAGCTTCACAATAATACTTTCATGATTATATTCCAGTGATATATACTTTAAACTTAAACATGACAACCTGCATAATGAGTATATTTTCACTTTAGCTCTATTTTGATTCTAATATTTCTGTACTTTTACTTCTGTAAACATTTAAATGCACGACTTTGACTTGTAACAGAGTACTCCTACACTGTTATTGGTGCTTTTACTTCACTTTTTGTTGGTTTCTGACCTTCTCTCTAACGTCATATTAATATCTGTGCCTTGCAGCCAGCTGGAGGAAGACAGAGGAGACGTCCTAAGCCTGGTGGAGTCGGATGACGAACAGATCTTCCAGGATGCCGTTCCCCGGCTGCCTCCGATAACCAACGGAAGCCACACGACGCTCGTCCAGATACATCGGATCCCATCAAGTAAGGCCTCATCACGACGGTTTAATCGAAGTGTAATAAAGGTGTTTCTGATTGTATAAGTGTCCGTCCGTTTTCTCAGGTGATCACGAGGACGTGGAAACTGCTGAGACGAGCTCACAGCAGCAGGAAGACACTGTACAGACAGAAGAGGCGGAGGATCTCGTAACATTTTAGGTTTTGGGGTATATTTAGATTCAATGTTTCATTTTAGGTAAATGCGTTTTACTCCCAATGAGAATGTGAACAGAAATGGTGGAAGACTTGTGTTAAAAAACAAAAAAATCCCAGAATTTTCTAAGCAGAAATTGAACTTTTGTAAGCTTGTTTCTATGATTGATTTGTTTGTACAGCCTTTTGAATGTGTTCAGTAAATGGTGCCGTTTAAACTACATCTGATTCTTGGCATGATTTGGGTGTTTTTTTCATTTTTTAAACACTTCAGCCTTTTAGGGTACATAAACTGTGGTACATTTACAGTATATTACCTCTGGTTATCCCAGTCTGGAATGCAACTCTACCCTGGAAAACCAAGAAAATGTGATGGAGTCCATTTGTCACTTGTCACCAGAGCAGCGACGGTTTAGTTTGGCATCAAAAACATAATTTACCATCAAATACAAAACCTGAACTGAGAAAGTTCTGAAGTTCCACTGAAAAATAAAACATAATATAAATGGGTTTTCTTTTCTTTTGTTATTTTCTTGTATTTTGATGTGCTTTTCTTTGACAATCTTGAATTTTACTTTATGTCTGTGTGTTTTCAGTGATTTTTGGGTTTTCTAATGCGGACAGTATTTTTAAAATGCTACTTGTTTCAGTTTAAACTTGATTTACATGTAATTTCCATACCAAAGAGCTAGTGTTCTCCTCCTGAACTCACCGGTCACAGCATGACATGTGTGACATGAGCTTTATTGGTGTTGAAATCTTATTTGATTTGTTTAATTGTGTGTTGCTGTAGTTTAACATCTTCTGTGTTTTTGTCAGCAACATCAGAGCAAGTTTTGGTCTGATTTGGAATATTTTGTTAAGAGACTTAATGGGTAAACATCAACATCAGGAATCCTTCTCCTCGACTATGTAAGGTGTCCATCACTTCATCACTGAAGCAAAGCAATAGTATATTTTTCTTGTTTTTATTTTCATGGTCATCATGAATGAGTTTTTCACACTTGACAGCAGAAAATGACACAGTGCAGTGTAGAGAGGGTTCATGGAGGCCATCAACAGGTTCTGGTGAATCTTCAGAGTGAAGAAGAGCTCCGTGGGTCAGGTTAGGTGACGTTGGGTTAGGACATATTACAACACCATTCGAATACGTGGGACGTGGTTGACAATGTATCGTGTACGTGGATGTTTTTTTAAGGTTCCATTTTCCTTTAAAATATGGACTTTGTTCAGTGATCGTATGACATTAAGTCCCCTGCTCCAGATAGATTTCCTGACAAAGGCAGGGTTTTGTCCACAGTATACTTTCTTGCTGCTGCACAAACATCGTGGTTGAGCCCACTTCATTTCATCCCGACTCTCTTTCCAACGCTCTTCGTTGCGGCCACCTGACTCTGACGTTGTGATATCTGAAAGTAACAGTACAAGGAGGGTTAAATGTGGAGTCCAGTTGCACACGGGCACAAAATAAATCCTACATAAAGCCACATTTTCAGGAGCACAGTCATGTAATCACAGTGAACTCATTTGTTACATGCAACCAAAATGCCAAATAATTCATCAAACCTATAGACGTTACAATATTCAGGTGGCAGTGCCTGCTTTGATTTAACTTTATGTGAAAGTATGAAAACTGATTTTCTTACCACTGAAGTCTAAGATGTGACTGTCTGCCGCCTGTTTGACCGTCTGCTTTGCTTGCTTCTCTTTCTGCTCTTGTCTTTTTCTTTCCTCTTTCTCCCTCCTCTGTTTTTCTCTCTGCTCTTTCTTCTCCTGGTTTTCTCTCTCCTTTCGTTCCTTTGCCTCTCTTTCTTTCTCTTTCTTCTGCCTTTGTTTCTCTTCTTTCTCCTTCCGCTGCTCTTCTTTCTGTTCCCTTTTCTGCCTCTCTTTCTCCATCTTCTCTTGTCTTTCCATCTCCTTCATCTTCCTCTTCTGCATTTCGTTCTCTCTTTTTCGATCCTCTTTCACTCGTCTCTTCACCTCTTTCTCTATCCTCTTCTCTCTTTGTTTCTCCTCGTTTTCTCGTCGTTTTGTCTCCTTTTTCAGCCACTCTTCTCTTCTCTTTTGCTCCTTCTCCCAAATTTCTCTCTCCCTCTTGCTCCACTTGTCTTGTCTTGTTTCCAGATTCTTCTGGTTTTCTCTCTCCTCGCTGTCCGTCGCCTGTCTGTTGCTCTCCTTGCTTTCTTGGGTTTCTTGTTTCTCTCCTATTTGTCTTTGCCTTTCCTTCCTTCTGGCGGCCAACTCATTTACCATCACTGTGGCCCATTTTTCTATCAGTCTCTCCACCATTTTGCGCTCCTCTTGCTCCTGTTTGTCTTTGAGCTCCTTCACTTTTCTTTCTTCCTCCATCAGTCTTAGGGTCCTTTCAAAGTTCATAGCTCTCAGCTCTTTCTCCCTCTCTGCCTGCCTCACTTGTTGGGCAGCTTCCTCCTGCTTGGATCTCTCCTTGTATCCGTCTTGTTGTTTTTCCTCTTCCTCCCTTCTCTTTCTCTGCTCACGGAGCTCAGACATTTTCCTGTCTAGCAACTCTGCGTTCAACGCTTCAAGTTCATCCTCCTCTTGTTTGTCTTGAAGCTCCTTCTTCTTTCGCCTCATCTCCTCCTTTCTCATGGCCCACTCAAAAATGACCTTGAAGGCCATCTTCCTCCATCTCTCCTCTTTTTCATCGGTCTGTCTGTCCTTGCTGCAGCTCTCTGACTCCTCTTTTCTACCCGTGTTAATGATAATAAGACATTTAACTAGTGTAACAACTTTCAAGTAACTTTGACAGAGAGTTTCACAGCAACAGAAAAAAACAATCCAGTAGAATGACAGTAAGATAACGACATTTTAAAAACAAAATCAAAGCAAGAAAAGGCTGAAGTAAAGTATCAAAACAGTTTAAGATCAGCATTCATCACCTGACATACCAGATGTAAAAGTGTATTTAAAATTGGCCATTTTAAAAGACATTACAGGACAAACATATGGCTTACCTGATTTTAGGAGCCTTCCAGGAACCAGAGGGTTCATCGTCGCTGGACGAAAGGTACATAGTCCTCTGTTCAAGGTGTCTCAAGATGGATGAGGCCTCAATGTAATTCTCCTGTGACGTCCTCTTACTCATGTTAAAGAATAGAATTCACACTTAGACATTCATCACCTGGTACTACTTACACACAAGTGTGTTTAAAACTGGCATTTTAAAAGACATTAAGAGACAAACGGATACCTGATTTTAGGAGGCTTTAAAGAAGCACAGGCTTCATCTTCGCTGGATGAAGGGCTCTCATCCCTCCATACAAGGTGCCCCGAGGTGGTCGAGGTCTTAATGTCTCTCTTGGGCGAAGGGATCTCACTCCTGCGTCCGATGTACCAAACGGTGGACGAGGCATTATTTTCCTCAGTTGACAGGCTCTGACTCCTTTTTTAAAAAGAATACAATTCACAGTTAGACATTTACCACCTGGTATTCCTTCCAAAAAATTGCATTTAAAAATTTGGACTTTTAAATACATTAAAAGACAAATTTACAGCTTACCTGATTTGAGGAGCCTTCAAAGAACCACAAGGTTTATCTCTGCTGGACAAAGGGATCTTATCAAGGTGCCCTGCGGCATTATTCTCCTCAGCCAACAGGCTCTGACTCCTTTTTAAAAAATTAGATTTGTCGGTTAGACATCAACTACGTGGTGTTCCTTATGTAAAGTCCATTTAAAACGAGCATTTTTAAAAACATTGAAAGACAAATGTAGAGCTTACCTGGTTTGAGGAGCCTTCAAAGAACCACAAGATTTATCTTCTCTGGATGAAGGGCTCTCATCCCTCCATACAAGGTGGTCCAAGGTGGTCGAGGTCTTGGTGTTTTTCTTGGATGAAGGGATCTTATTCCTCCATCCAAGGTGGTCCAAGGTGGATGAGGCATTATTCCCCTCAGTCGAAGGGATCTGACTCCTTTTTTTAAAGAATACATTTCACAGTTAGATGCTGATCACCTGACATTCCTGATGTAAAGTGCATTAAAAAACAGGCATTTTTGAAGACATTAAAAGACAAATGTATAGCTCACCTGATTTGAGGAGCCTTCAAAGAAGCACAGGCTTCATCTTCGCTGGATGAAGGACTCTCATCCCTCCGTTTGAGCGGCATCCAAATGGACGAGACCTTAGTGTTCACCTCAGTTGAAGGGTTCTCACTGCTTTTTAAAGAATCAAGTTCACAGTTGGACATTCACCACCTGGTATTCTTTGTGTAAATTGCATTTAAAATGAGCATTTTTAAAGACATTGAAGGACAAATGTATAGCTCACCTGATTTTAGGAACCTTCAAAGAACCACAAGATTGATCTTCACTGGATGAAGGACTCTCATCCCTCCATACATGGATCCCCGAAGTGGTTGAGGTCTTGGTGTTTATCTTGGACGAAGGGATGTCACTCCTTCGTCCAATGTGCTCAACGGTGGACGAAGCATTATTTTCCTCAGTCGACAGGCTCTGACTTTTTTTTTTAAAGAATAGCATTCACAGTTAGACATTTACCACCTGGTATTCCTTACAAAAATTGTATTTAAAATTTTACATTAGAAGACAAATGTATAGCTCACCTGATTTTAGGAGCCTTCAAAGAAGCACAGGCTTCATCTTCGCTGGACGAAGGGCTCTCATCTCTCTGTCTGAGGTGCCCCAAGGTGGATGAGGCATTATTGCCCTCAGTCGATGGGCTCTGACTCCTTTTTTTAAAGAATAGAAATCACAGTAAGACATTGACCATCTGGTATTCCTTATGTCAAATGCATGTAAAACGAGCATTTTAAAAGACATTAAAAGACAAATGTAAAGCTCACCTGATTTGACGAGCCTTCAAAGAAGCACAAGCTTCATCTTCTGTGGACGAAGAGCTCTCATCCCTCCATACAAGGTGCCCCAAGGTGGTGGAGGTCTTGGTGTCTCTCTTTGGTGAAGGGATCTCACTCCTGTGTCCCAAGTGCCCAGTGATGGACGAGGCATTATTTCCCTCAGTCAATGAGCTCTGACTCCTTTTTTTAAAGAATAGAATTCACAGTTGGACATTCACCATCTGGTATTCCTTATGTCAAGTTCATGTAAAACCAGCATTTTAAAAGACATTAAAAGACAAATGTAGAGCTTACCTGGTTTTAGGAGCCTCCAAAGAAGCACAAGCTTCATCTTCTGTGGATGAAGAGCTCTCATCCTTCCGTCCGAGGTGCCCGAAGGTGGATGAGGCATTATTGCCCTCAGTCGATGGGCTCTGACTCCTTTTTTAAAGGAATAGATTTCACAGTAAGACACTGGTATTCCTTATGTAAAGTGCATTTAAAATGGGCATTTTAAAAGACATTAGAGGACAAACATATGAATTACCTGATTTTAGGAGCTTTCTGGGAACCAAAAGACTCATCGTCGCTGGACGAAGGACTCTCACCCCACCGTTCCAGCTGCGTCCAGGTGGACGAGGCCTTGATCTCGTCCTCGAATGGAGGGATCTCACCCCTCCATCCAAGGTGCCCCAAGGTGGACGAGGCATTATTCTCCTTGGTCGAGGAGCTCTCAGTCCTTTTTTAAGGAATACATTTCCCACTTAGACATCCACCATCTGGTATTCATTTTGTAAAAGCAAATGTGAAAATGGGCTTTTTACAAGATGTTAAAGGACAACCACACGGCTTACCTGGTTTTAGTAGTCTTCTGGGAACCAGAGGGTTTATTGCTGCTTAACACAGTTCTCACAGCCCTCACAGCCCTCCATCCAACTGGTGTCCGGTAGAAGAAGAACTTGATTTCCTTCTTGGACGAAGTTCTCTCACCACTCCGTCCAACGGGCCTCCTGGTGGTCGGGGCCTTGATGTTGTCCTCAGACGATGGTCTCTCACTCCTTCGTCTGAGCTTCTCCCAGATCATGGAAAAGCAGGTGTTACCAAGAGTCGAAGGTCTCTCACTCCTTCGCTCGTGCTTTTTCCGGGTCATGGGAGGGTCCACATCTCCAGGAGATGAAGGTCTCTCACCCCTTCGTTGACACTCTCCTGGAGACTGGGGTCTCACAAAGTAACGCATGATACGATTCATCACGATGTCGAACTGCACACACAAACACACACAACAGTTATTTGAAGCTCATTACTTGTAGCACACAGAACACATTTTCACTTTCTAACTGACTTTTCACTTCGGCTAAGCTTTAGAATTTCATTAAAATGATTTGAGCAGAATTCCTCCTCTGATTGGCTGAAAACTTATTATAGCATGACATGAATATTTATACACATGTTTGTGAGTTTTTAGATCGACTTATCAAACAATGGCATGATGAGAAATAACAGTGAAAGTGTCAGACTTTTACTCTGAACAGTTCTTCAGATATTGTCAATCAAACATAGCCTCAAATTTCAGTAGAATTGAGACAATGAAAATGAACATTCTCCCGAGGCTCCTGTACTTATTTCAGTCTCTGCCAGTATGGGTCCCTATGTCGACATTCACTCAATTACACAGGATGCTCTCTAAATTCATTTGGCAAAATAAAAGAGCAAGAGTTAGGCTAGAAGTATTCTGCTCACCCAAGGACAGGGGTGGAGTCTCTCTCCCAAACATCAAATACTACTACTGGGCTGCTCAACTAGAATATGACTGGGAAACTAAAATGAGATACTTCAGGACCCCTCTAGTCACCTCTAAATTTTACTAAAATATACTTCCGCTATGTTGGAGAAATTGTGTAAAGGTGGCAGATCACTCGCATGTCTTTTGGGACTGCCCAGTACTACTCCAGTATTGACATTAAACTTGAGATAGAGACTATACTCACTGTTATAATACCTATAGACCCAAGATTCATTCTTCTAGGAATTCCTTCTGAGAATGTTATTGATAAAGACCATAGATACATTCTCTGTATTCTTTTGAAGATTGCAAGAAAAATGATCACTGTTAATTGGAGAAAACCTTCTCCTCCAACAATGATAGGATGGACACAGAGACTTAAACAAGTCTACATAATG
>JAMOIN010000809.1:0-13391 GCA_024666655.1 Dascyllus trimaculatus
CCTTCTTTCCTTCGTCCGTTCGTTCCTTCGTTCCTTTGTTCCTTCGTCCCTTCGTCCCTTCATTCTTTCATCTCTTCATTCCTTCGTTCCTTCGTCCCTTTGTTCCTTCCATCTCTTCGTCCCTTTGTTCCTTCCATCTCTTCGTCCCTTCGTCCCTTTGTTCCTTCGTTCCTTTGTCCCTTTGTTCCTTCCATCTCTTCGTCCCTTTGTTCCTTCCATCTCTTCGTCCCTTCGTACCTTCGTTCCTTCGTTCCTTTGTTCCTTCATTCTTTCATCTCTTCATTCCTTCGTTCCTTCGTCCCTTTGTTCCTTCCATCTCTTCGTCCCTTCGTTCCTTTGTCCCTTCGTCTCTTCGTCCCATCGTCCCTTCGTCCCTTCGTCTCTTCGTCCCCACGTCCCTTCGTTCCTTCGTCCCTTCGTCCCTTCGTTCCTTCATTCCTTCGTCCCCACGTCCCTTCGTCTCTTCGTCCCTTCGTTCCTTCGTTCCTCCGTCCCTTCGTTCCTTCGTTCCTTCGTTCCTTCGTTCCTCCGTCCATTCGTTCCTTTGTCCCTTCGTCCCTTCGTCTCTTCGTCCCCACGTCCCTTCTTTCCTTCGTCCGTTCGTTCCTTCGTTCCTTTGTTCCTTCGTTCCTTCGTCCCTTCGTCCCTTCATTCTTTCATCTCTTCATTCCTTCGTTCTTTCGTCCCTTTGTTCCTTCCATCTCTTCGTCCCTTCGTCCCTTTGTTCCTTCGTTCCTTTGTCCCTTTGTTCCTTCCATCTCTTCGTCCCTTTGTTCCTTCCATCTCTTCGTCCCTTCGTACCTTCGTTCCTTCGTTCCTTTGTCCCTTTGTTCCTTCATTCTTTCATCTCTTCATTCCATCGTCCCTTCGTCCCTTTGTTCCATCGTTCCTTTGTCCCTTTGTTCCGTCGTCCCTTTGTTCCTTCCATCTCTTCGTCCCTTTGTTCCTTCCATCTCTTCGTCTCTTCGTCCCTTTGTTCCTTCGTTCCTTTTCCCTTTGTTCCTTCGTCCCTTTGTTCCTTCCATCTCTTCGTCCCTTTGTTCCTTCCATCTCTTCGTCCCTTCGTCCCTTTGTTCCTTCGTTCCTTCGTTCCTTCATCCCTTTGTTCCTTCCATCTCTTTGTCCCTTCGTACCTTCGTTCCTTCATCTCTTCATCGCTTCGTTACTTCGTTCCTTCGTACCTTTGTTCCTTCATCCCTTCCACCCCTTCGTCCCATCGTCCCTTTGTTCTTTCCATCTCTTCGTTCCTTCGTCCCTTCGTTCCTTAGTTCCTTCGTTCCTTCGTCCCTTCGTCTCTTCGTTCCTTAGTTCCTTCGTTCCTTCATTCCTTAGTTCCTGCATTCCTTCCTCTCTTCGTTCCTTCGTTCCTTCGTCCCTTCGTCCTGGTCCTGGTCCTGGTTCTGGTTCTGTTCTTTAACTGACAGAGTTCTAGTGTGTATGTGTTTCCATGTTGTAGGTTTCTGTTTCTTCTTCTGTCTTTGTGAGTGTGTACGTTGTGTGTCTGTATGTACGTTGTGTGTAGTTGTGAGTGTGTTGCCTGCAGCAGCGTTTGATTCGCTCTCTGAGAACACCTGAGCTCAGGTCGGCTGCAGGCGCTGAGAGATCACAACACCTGAGACCCATCAGTCGGAGCTGCTGCAGGAAAACACCGACGGAAAACTGTGAGACGAGGTTCAGGTGCAGAGGAGAGATGAGACGTTCAAGTGCAGAGTAGAGATGAGACGTTCAAGTGCAGAGGAGAGATGAGACGTTCAGGTGCAGAGGAGAGATGAGACGTTCAAGTGCAGAGGAGAGATGAGACGTTCAAGTGCAGAGGAGAGATGAGGCGTTCAGGTGCAGAGGAGAGATGAGACGTTCAAGTGCAGAGGAGAGATGAGACGTTCAGGTGCAGAGTAGAGATGAGACGTTCAAGTGCAGAGGAGAGATGAGACGTTCAGGTGCAGAGGAGAGATGAGACGTTCAAGTGCAGAGGAGAGATGAGACGTTCAAGTGCAGAGGAGAGATGATGCGTTCAGGTGCAGAGGAGAGATGAGACGTTCAAGTGCAGAGGAGAGATGAGACGTTCAGGTGCAGAGGAGAGATGAGACGTTCAAGTGCAGAGGAGAGATGAGACGTTCAAGTGCAGAGGAGAGATGAGACGTTCAAGTGCAGAGGAGAGATGAGACGTTCAAGTGCAGAGGAGAGATGAGACGTTCAAGTGCAGAGGAGAGATGAGACGTTCAGGTGCAGAGGAGAGATGAGACGTTCAAGTGCAGAGGAGAGATGAGACGTTCAGGTGCAGAGGAGAGATGAGACGTTCAGGTGCAGAGGAGAGACGATGCGTTCAGGTGCAGAGGAGAGATGAGACGTTCAGGTGCAGAGGAGAGATGAGACGTTCAGGTGCAGAGGAGAGACGATGCGTTCAGGTGCAGATCAGAGATGAGACGTTCAGGTGCAGAGGAGAGATGAGACGTTCAGATGCAGAGGAGAGATGATGCGTTCAGATGCAGAGGCGAGACGATGCGTTCAGGTGCAGAGGAGAGACGATGCGTTCAGGTGCAGATCAGAGATGATGCGTTCAGATGCAGAGGAGAGATGATGCGTTCAGGTGCAGAGGAGAGACGAAGCGTTCAGATGTAGATCAGAGACGATGCGTTCAGGTGCAGAGGAGAGACGAGGCGTTCAGGTGTAGATCAGAGATGATGCGTTCAGGTGCAGAGGCAAGACGATGCGTTCAGGTGCAGAGGAGAGACGATGCGTTCAGGTGCAGAGGAGAGACGAGGCGTTCAGGTGTAGATCAGAGACGATGCGTTTAGGTGCAGAGGAGAGACGAGGCGTTCAGATGTAGATCAGAGACGATGCGTTCAGGTGCAGAGGAGAGACGATGCGTTCAGGTGCAGAGGAGAGACGATGCGTTTAGCTGCAGAGGAGAGACGATGCGTTCAGGTGCAGAGGAGAGATGAGACGTTCAGGTGTAGATCAGAGACGATGCGTTTAGGTGCAGTGGAGAGACGAGGCGTTCAGGTGCAGAGGAGAGACGAGGCGTTCAGGTGTAGATCAGAGACGATGCGTTCAGGTGCAGAGGAGAGACGATGCGTTCAGGTGCAGAGGAGAGATGAGACGTTCAGGTGTAGATCAGAGACGATGCGTTCAGGTGCAGAGGAGAGACGATGCGTTCAGGTGCAGAGGAGAGATGAGACGTTCAGGTGTAGATCAGAGACGATGCGTTCAGGTGCAGAGGAGAGACGATGCGTTCAGGTACAGATCAGAGACGAAGCGTTCAGGTGCAGAGGAGAGACGATGCGTTCAGGTGCAGAGGAGAGATGAGGCGTTCAGGTGCAGATCAGAGACGATGCGTTCAGGTACAGATCAGAGACGATGCGTTCAGGTACAGATCAGAGACGATGCGTTCAGGTACAGATCAGAGACGATGCGTTCAGGTACAGATCAGAGACGATGCGTTCAGGTGCAGAGGAGAGACGAGGCGTTCAGGTGCAGATCAGAGACGATGCGTTCAGACCGTTGTCTAGCAGCAGCTTGTGAACCCAGACGGACTGTAAACAGAACAAATGTTTCCTTCAGTCGCTGGTTTCTGATGATCGATGAGCGACTCTCAGCTCATTAATCAAATCAAGTTTGTGACTCAATCGATCAATGAGTCTGATTAAAACGTTGAAACTGAACTTCACCTGATCCCAGAGAGTTTCTGTCAGCACCTGACTGATCAAAGCACACAGCATGAAAACACACATTCTTACATGTTACAAGTTGTTGCGTGTTCTGTTTTCACTGACGTGTTTATAAATGTCATGTGCCTCAAGGTTCCATGTTCCTGCGTGTCATGTGATCCTGCGTGTCATGTGGTTCCGTGTTCCTGCGTGTCATGTGGTTCCGTGTTCCTGCGTGTCATGTGGTTCCGTGTTCCTGTGTGTCATGAGATCCTGCGTGTCATGTGTTCCTGTGTGTCATGTGGTTCCGTGTTCCTGCGTGTCATGTGGTTCCGTGTTCCTGTGTGTCATGTGGTTCTGTGTTCCTGCGTGTCATGTGGTTCTGTGTTCCTGTGTGTCATGTGGTTCCGTGTTCCTGTGTGTCATGTGGTTCCGTGTTCCTGTGTGTCATGAGATCCTGCGTGTCATGTGTTCCTGTGTGTCATGTGGTTCCGTGTTCCTGCGTGTCATGTGGTTCCGTGTTCCTGCGTGTCATGTGGTTCCGTGTTCCTGCGTGTCATGTGGTTCCGTGTTCCTTTTTGTCATGTGGTTCTTTGTTCCTGCGTGTCATGTGGTTCCGTGTTCCTGCATGTCATGTGGTTCTGTGTTCCTGTGTGTCATGTGGTTCCGTGTTCCTGTGTGTCATGAGATCCTGCGTGTCATGTGTTCCTGTGTGTCATGTGGTTCCGTGTTCCTGTGTGTCATGTGGTTCTGTGTTCCTGCGTGTCATGTGGTTCCGTGTTCCTTCATGTCATGTGGTTCCGTGTTCCTGCGTGTCATGTGGTTCCGTGTTCCTGCGTGTCATGTGGTTCCGTGTTCCTGCGTGTCATGTGGTTCCGTGTTCCTGCGTGTCATGTGGTTCCGTGTTCCTGCGTGTCATGTGGTTCCGTGTTCCTGCGTATCATGTGTTCCTTCATGTCATGTGGTTCCGTGTTCCTGCGTGTCATGTGGTTCCGTGTTCCTTTTTGTCATGTGGTTCCGTGTTCCTGCATGTCATGTGATCCTGCGTGTCATGTGTTCCTGTGTGTCATGTGGTTCCGTGTTCCTGTGTGTCATGTGGTTCCGTGTTCCTGCGTGTCATGTGGTTCTGTGTTCCTGTGTGTCATGTGGTTCCGTGTTCCTTCGTATCATGTGGTTCCGTGTTCCTGCGTGTCATGTGGTTCCGTGTTCCTGCGTGTCATGTGGTTCCGTGTTCCTGCGTGTCATGTGGTTCCGTGTTCCTGCATGTCATGTGGTTCTGTGTTCCTGTGTGTCATGTGGTTCCGTGTTCCTGTGTGTCATGAGATCCTGCGTGTCATGTGTTCCTGTGTGTCATGTGGTTCTGTGTTCCTGCGTGTCATGTGGTTCCGTGTTCCTTCATGTCATGTGGTTCCGTGTTCCTGCGTGTCATGTGGTTCCGTGTTCCTGCGTGTCATGTGGTTCCGTGTTCCTGCGTATCATGTGTTCCTTCATGTCATGTGGTTCCGTGTTCCTTCATGTCATGTGGTTCTGTGTTCCTGCGTGTCATGTGGTTCCGTGTTCCTTCATGTCATGTGGTTCCGTGTTCCTGCGTGTCATGTGGTTCCATGTTACTGTGTGTCATGTGGTTCCGTGTTCCTGCGTGTCATGTGGTTCTGTGTTCCTGCGTGTCATGTGGTTCTGTGTTCCTTTTTGTCATGTGGTTCCGTGTTCCTGCGTGTCATGTGGTTCCCTGTTCCTGCGTGTCATGTGGTTCTGTGTTCCTGCGTGTCATGTGGTTCTGTGTTCCTGTGTGTCATGTGGTTCCGTGTTCCTGCGTGTCATGTGGTTCCGTGTTCCTGCGTGTCATGTGGTTCCGTGTTCCTGCGCGTCATGTGGTTCTGTGTTCCTTCGTATCATGTGGTTCTGTGTTCCTGCGCGTCATGTGGTTCCGTGTTCCTTCGTATCATGTGGTTCCGTGTTCCTTTTTGTCATGTGGTTCTGTGTTCCTGCGTGTCATGTGGTTCCGTGTTCCTGCATGTCATGTGGTTCTGTGTTCCTGTGTGTCATGTGGTTCCGTGTTCCTGCATGTCATGTGGTTCTGTGTTCCTGCGTGTCATGTGGTTCCGTGTTCCTGCATGTCATGTGGTTCTGTGTTCCTGTGTGTCATGAGATCCTGCGTGTCATGTGTTCCTGTGTGTCATGTGGTTCCGTGTTCCTGCGTGTCATGTGATCCTGCGTGTCATGTGTTCCTGTGTGTCATGTGGTTCCGTGTTCCTGCGTGTCATGTGGTTCCGTGTTCCTTTTTGTCGTGTGGTTCTGTGTTCCTTTGTGTTATGTGGTTCCGTGTTCCTTTTTGTCATGTGGTTCCGTGTTCCTGCGTGTCATGTGGTTCTGTGTTCCTGCGTGTCATGTGGTTCTGTGTTCCTGTGTGTCATGTGGTTCCGTGTTCCTGCGTGTCATGTGGTTCTGTGTTCCTGCGTATCATGTGTTCCTTCATGTCATGTGGTTCCGTGTTCCTTCGTGTCATGTGGTTCCGTGTTCCTTCATGTGATGTGGTTCCGTGTTCCTGCGTGTCATGTGGTTCCGTGTTCCTGCGTGTCATGTGGTTCCGTGTTACTGTGTGTCATGTGGTTCCGTGTTCCTGCGTGTCATGTGGTTCCGTGTTCCTGCGTGTCATGTGGTTCCGTGTTCCTGCATGTCATGTGGTTCTGTGTTCCTGTGTGTCATGTGGTTCCGTGTTCCTGTGTGTCATGAGATCCTGCGTGTCATGTGTTCCTGTGTGTCATGTGGTTCTGTGTTCCTGCGTGTCATGTGGTTCCGTGTTCCTTCATGTCATGTGGTTCCGTGTTCCTGCGTGTCATGTGGTTCCGTGTTCCTGCGTGTCATGTGGTTCCGTGTTCCTGCGTGTCATGTGGTTCCGTGTTCCTGCGTGTCATGTGGTTCCGTGTTCCTGCGTGTCATGTGGTTCCGTGTTCCTTCATGTCATGTGGTTCCGTGTTCCTGCGTGTCATGTGGTTCCGTGTTCCTGCGTGTCATGTGGCTCCAGGTTCTGTTGAGGTGTTTTCTGCTGCTGTCAATGAGGTTCCTGAAGTTCTGCAGCCTCAGGACAGGAAGCAGCAGCATCACAGACAGAAGTAATCGCACATCATCTGCCTTTTTTCCACAGACTGATTAATGGACAGCCAATCAGCGATCAATCCTCCCTCATTGACCCGTCGATGCAGATCCTCCTGGATCCTGATTCGTCCTCGACCTTCACAGAAAACGTCTTTGATCAGACTCCAGGCTCCAGACTATTTTTAGAGGAACGGTTCGTCTGGGGTTCACGGATCCATTTTTACTCCATCAGTCCTTTAGAAGGAACCGTGAGGAGGCAGCAGCCTGCCAGACGAGCTGCAGGGCTCAGACAGCCTCAGCCTGAAACAATCAATCATGGATCAATACACCAGGCAGCTGATCAGAGCTGCAGCACGTTCCTGCCGTCTTTAATCAGTCACTGTGACGAATCTATGAAGCAGCAAAGAGATCAGAGAACCGGAGAACCGAGGCGACTCCAGGAGAGACAGGTTCTCTGAAGAACAAAGCTCCATTCTGTTGGCAACTTTAAGTCTGCTAAAGTTGAAAACTTTAGCAGACAGAGAAGTTTTCAGAACCTCCTCCAGAACCTTCTATACCAGACAGTTCTATGTGGACCCGCCTGCACTCAGAATAATAAAGATGCACACTAGAACCAGAAAAAAAAAGTGATGCCATGGAAGAACCAGTTTAGCTCCACAAAGAACCTTCTCGCAAGAGGTTCTCTCTTCAGATGGTTCTTTAAAGAACCTTTTCTTGGAGCCATTTTTAAACAACACGTTTAGGTGCTTCATAGAACCATAAAACGTGGGTCCTTCAGGCGTCATCAGTGGTGCTCCAAAGAACAAAGGTAGGTTCTTTGAGGAACCATTTTCTGGGTCGTTCTTTGTGGATCCACCTGGTTCTCTTTTGATAACCAGTCCTTGTCGCTGGGTTCCTTTTATGAAAAGACATTGAATGTTCTGGGTTCTGGACTGTTGGTCCGACAGAACGTCACGTTCTAAGACGCTGGTCTGTCAAACTGATGATGGTCTCTCTGTTTCCTGATGTTCTGTCCACCAGATGATCCCTCCTGAAGAAGACCATGCTCAGCTGGAACCAGAGAGCCTCAGGGGAACCATTAGAACCAGTATGTGTCAGAACACAGCCTCATCCTGAACCTGAACAACCTGCATCAGTCACTGAGTCATGTGACATCATGAGGGGGCGGAGCTTCTCCCCCGGGCTGAGCGGACAGACGACAGCAGGACTCAGACAGAGACACAGCAGAGGTGGAGGTTTCTCTTCTCCTGTCATCAATAATCAATAATCAGGCTGGAGATCGACAGCCAGGACCGGAGCGGCCGGCAGCTGGACGGTAAGCCCGTCTCCTCGTGTCAGCAGCAGGTCTGAGTCGGTTTACTGGAGCAGATTTAACAGGATCAGCTGCAGCTCAGCGTCGGAGAGGATCAGCCTCCTGGAAGAGTTCAGCTCACAGCCGCTCTGGTTCTGGTGGACTTCAGTTAATGAGGACTCCACCAGAACCACTGGGAGGCAGGCAGCAGAACCCAGGGCTCTGTCAGGAGAGTCCACAGTTCTACAGATTTACTGAAACTACCAGGCTGAAGTCACCGGGCTCATATTATTGATCTGATTATTGGACCATCACTGGTTTGGACTCGCTGTCGCTCCGTTTGGTTCAGGTTTCATCGTTTGTCTCATGACGTGTCTGAATCTGGTTTCTTATGTCTGAACTGAGGACATTCACTGATTTAATGTTGTCATCAGTGATGCAGTCAATTAAAGACAGCAGTGGACCAATCAGAGTTCAGGACTTATCTCCTGTCAGACGTAACTCTGGGCAAAACACTGATAGTAAAATCTTATTTCTGTTTGTCTCAGATCCCATTGGACGTCTCCTGAGTCCCAAAGGAAGCACTGGTCTCCTCAACACTGGACAGATCGGACAATTCAACATGTTTTACACTTTGACGTCTTTCCTTTGGACACTTTAACGTCTTTCTGTTGGAAGGTTTGATGTCTTTCTGTTGGACAGTTTGATATATTTCTGTTGGACACTTTGACGTCTTTCTTGACACTTTGATGTCTTTCTGTTGGACACTTTGACGTCTTTTTTGACGTCTTTCTGTTGGACAGTTTGACGTCTTTTTTGACACTTTGTCGTCTTTCTGTTGGACAGTTTGACGTCTTTTTTGACACTTTGACGTCTTTCTGTTGGACACTTTGACGTCTTTTTTGATGTCTTTCTGTTGGACACTTTGACGTCTTTTTTGACGTCTTACTGTTGGACACTTTGACGTCTTTCTGTTGGACTCTTTAATGTTTTTTTGTTGGACAGTTTGACGTCTTTTTTGACACTTTGACGTCTTTTTTGATGTCTTTCTGTTGGACAGTTTGACATCTTTCTGTTGGACTCTTTAATGTTTTTTTGTTGGACACTTTGATGTCTTTTTTGACACTTTGATGTCTTTCTGTTGGACAGTTTGACGTCTTTTTTGACACTTTGACGTCTTTCTATTGGACACTTTGACGTCTTTTTGTTGGACAGTTTGACGTCTATCTGTTGGACAGTTTGACGTCTTTCTGTTGGACAGTTTGACGTTTATCTGTTGGACAGTTTGACATCTTTCTGTTGGACTCTTCAATGTCTTTCTGTTGGACAGTTTGACGTCTTTGTGTTGGACAGTTTGACGTCTTTCTGTTGGACAGTTTGAAGTCTTACTTTTGGACAGTTTGACGTCTTTCTGTTGGACACTTTGATGTCTTTTTTGAAACTTTGACGTCCTTCTGTTGGACAGTTTGAAGTCTTACTTTTGGACAGTTTGACGTCTTTCTATTGGACAGTTTGACGTCTTTGTGTTGGACACTTTGACGTCATTCTATTGGACAGTTTGACGTCTTTCTATTGGACAGTTTGACGTCATTCTATTGGACAGTTTGACATCTATCTGTTGGACAGTTTGACGTCTATCTGTTGGACAGTTTGACGTCTTTCTATTGGACAGTTTGACGTCATTCTATTGGACAGTTTGACATCTATCTGTTGGACAGTTTGACGTCTATCTGTTGGACAGTTTGACGTCTTTCTATTGGACAGTTTGAAGTCTATCTATTGGACAGTTTGACGTCTTTCTGTTGGACAGTTTGACGTCTTTCTATTGGACAGTTTGACGTCATTCTATTGGACAGTTTGACATCTATCTGTTGGACAGTTTGACGTCTATCTGTTGGACAGTTTGACGTCTTTCTATTGGACAGTTTGAAGTCTATCTATTGGACAGTTTGACGTCATTCTATTGGACATTTTGACGTCTTTCTGTTGGACAGTTTGACGTCTTTGTGTTGGACATTTTGACGTCTTACTGTTGGACAGTTTAAGTCTATCTATTGGACAGTTTGACATCTTTCTACTGGACAGTTTGATGTTTTTGTGTTGGACAGTTTGACGTATTTGTGTTGGACAGTTTGATGTTTTTGTGTTGGACAGTTTGACGTCTTTGTGTTGGACAGTTTGACGTCTTTGAGTTGGACATTTTGACGTCTTTCTGTTGGACAGTTTGACGTCTTTGTGTTGGACATTTTGACGTCTTACTGTTGGACAGTTTAAGTCTATCTGTTGGACAGTTTGACGTCTTTCTATTGGACAGTTTGAAGTCTATCTATTGGACAGTTTGACGTCTTTCTGTTGGACAGTTTGACGTCTTTCTGTTGGACAGTTTGACGTCTTTGTGTTGGACATTTTGACGTCTTACTGTTGGACAGTTTAAGTCTATCTATTGGACAGTTTGACGTCTTTCTGTTGGACAGTTTGATGTTTTTGTGTTGGACAGTTTGACGTATTTGTGTTGGACAGTTTGACGTCATTCTATTGGACAGTTTGACATCCATCTGTTGGACAGTTTGATGTCTTTGTGTTGGACAGTTTGACGTCTTTCTATTGGACAGTTTGACGTCTTTGTGTTGGACAGTTTGACGTCTTTCTGTTGGACAGTTTGACGTCTTTGTGTTGGACAGTTTGACGTCTTTGTGTTGGACAGTTTGACGTCTTTCTGTTGGACACTTTGATGTCTTTCTATTGGACAGTTTGACGTCTTTGTGTTGGACACTTTGACGTCTTTCTATTGGACAGTTTGATGTCTTTGTGTTGGACAGTTTGACGTCTTTGTGTTGGACAGTTTGACGTCTATCTGTTGGACAGTTTGACGTCTTTCTATTGGACACTTTGACGTCATTCTATTGGACAGTTTGACGTCTTTGTGTTGGACAGTTTGACGTCTATCTGTTGGACAGTTTGACGTCTTTCTATTGGACACTTTGACGTCATTCTATTGGACATTTTGACGTCTATCTATTGGACAGTTTGATGTCTTTGTGTTGGACACTTTGACGTCTTTCTATTGGACAGTTTGATGTCTTTGTGTTGGACAGTTTGACGTCTTTGTGTTGGACAGTTTGAAGTCTATCTGTTGGACAGTTTGACGTCTTTCTATTGGACACTTTGACGTCATTCTATTTTACAGTTTGACATCTATCTGTTGGACAGTTTGAAGTCTATCTGTTGGACAGGTTGACGTCTTTCTATTGGACAGTTTGACATCTTTCTGTTGGACAGTTTGATGTCTTTGTGTTGGACAGTTTGACGTCTTTCTATTGGACAGTTTGACGTCTTTGTGTTGGACAGTTTGACGTCTTTGTGTTGGACAGTTTGACGTCTTTGTGTTGGACAGTTTGAAGTCTATCTGTTGGACAGTTTGACGTCTTTGTGTTGGACAGTTTGAAGTCTATCTGTTGGACAGTTTGACGTCTTTGTGTTGGACAGTTTGACGTCATTCTATTGGACAGTTTGACGTCTTTCTGTTGGACAGTTTGACGTCTTTGTGTTGGACAGTTTGACGTCTTTGTGTTGGACAGTTTGAAGTCTATCTGTTGGACAGTTTGACGTCTTTGTGTTGGACAGTTTGAAGTCTATCTGTTGGACAGTTTGACGTCTTTGTGTTGGACAGTTTGACGTCATTCTATTGGACAGTTTGACGTCTTTCTGTTGGACAGTTTGACGTCTTTGTGTTGGACAGTTTGACGTCTTTCTATTGGACACTTTGACGTCATTCTATTTTACAGTTTGACATCTATCTGTTGGACAGTTTGAAGTCTATCTGTTGGACAGGTTGACGTCTTTCTATTGGACAGTTTGACGTCATTCTATTGGACAGTTTGACATCTATCTGTTGGACAGTTTGATGTCTTTGTGTTGGACAGTTTGACGTCTTTCTGTTGGACAGTTTGACGTCATTCTATTGGACAGTTTGACGTCTTTGTGTTGGACAGTTTGACGTCTTTCTGTTGGACAGTTTGACGTCTTTGTGTTGGACAGTTTGACGTCATTCTATTGGACAGTTTGAAGTCTATCTATTGGACAGTTTGACGTCTTTGTGTTGGACAGTTTGACGTCATTCTATTGGACAGTTTGACGTCTTTCTGTTGGACAGTTTGACGTCTTTCTGTTGGACAGTTTGACGTCTTTGTGTTGGACAGTTTGACGTCTTTGTGTTGGACAGTTTGACGTCTTTCTGTTGGACAGTTTGACGTCTTTGTGTTGGACAGTTTGAAGTCTATCTGTTGGACAGTTTGACGTCTTTGTGTTGGACAGTTTGACGTCATTCTATTGGACAGTTTGAAGTCTATCTGTTGGACAGTTTGACGTCTTTGTGTTGGACAGTTTGACGTCATTCTATTGGACAGTTTGACGTCTTTCTGTTGGACAGTTTGACGTCTTTGTGTTGGACAGTTTGACGTCTTTGTGTTGGACAGTTTGACGTCATTCTATTGGACAGTTTGACGTCTTTCTGTTGGACAGTTTGACGTCTTTCTATTGGACAGTTTGAAGTCTATCTGTTGGACAGTTTGACGTCTTTCTATTGGACAGTTTGACGTCTTTGTGTTGGACAGTTTGACGTCTTTGTGTTGGACAGTTTGACGTCTTTCTATTGGACAGTTTGACGTCTTTCTATTGGACAGTTTGACGTCTTTGTGTTGGACAGCATCCGTTTCCTCGGAGATGAAGTGCCTCTGTGCTCTGAGCATGCTCAGTATGTTCCTCCTGGTCCTGTGGGCGGAGTCAGGCTACGGGGCGATGACGCTGAACTCGGTGCTCCTCCCTCAGGTGTTCACAGGAGAACAGGGGGGGCGAGCAGGCGTCCACTCCCACCTGAGGAGGAGGAGGAGGAGCTGGGTGTGGAACCAGTTCTTCGTCCTGGAGGAGTACACGGGGGACGAGCCGCTGTATGTCGGAAAGGTACCAATCCTCTGATCAATTTCTGATCAATCAATCAGTGCCAATGGAGACCTGGCCCTGCTCCTGGTCCAGGTCTGGGTCCGGGTCTGGGTCCAGGTCCAGGTCCAGGTCCAGGTCCCGGTGCTGATCCTGATCCTGATCCTGGTGCTTGTACTGGTGCTGGTCCAGGTCCAGGTCCAGGTCCAGGTCCAGGTCTAGGTCCTGGTCCAGGTCCAGGTCCAGGTCCAGGTCCAGGTCCAGGTCCAGGTCTAGGTCCTGGTCCAGGTCCAGGTCCAGGTCCAGGTCCAGGTCCAGGTCCCGGTGCTGATCCTGGTGCTGGTCCATTATATAGGAAAGGATCAGGTCCAGGAGAAAGCAGCCCTTTACTTGCATGTTCTGTGCTGGTTGAACTGGGTCCT
>JAMOIN010000093.1:0-13381 GCA_024666655.1 Dascyllus trimaculatus
TCAAAACATAATCGATGCCTCTTTCCATCGTTGTCAGGTAGACAATGAGCTACAAGCCCAGCCTTATCAACAGTAGCTGTCTTTCAGGCTGCACAAATAACACTGGTGTCTATGAGCAGCCGGCTGGAGGATGAGTGAACAGGGACCGTCTGTAAATTGTAATTTTGCAGACGGTATAATTTTTATATGTACATGTATGTCAAACCAAGTGTTGTGGTCTGATCAGCAGGAGCCAGTTGATGGCTGCAGTGATTCTGGTGACACTACAGTGTATCAGGGTGACGTTTGTGAATATCTGTGTGGTGTCTCTCTACGCTGTTGCAGCGGTTTTGCAATTTGCAGACGGTCCCTGTGCACTGGCCGTACAGCCGGCTGCTCATAGACACCAGTGTTATTTGTGCAGCCTGAAAGACAGCTACTGTTGATAAAGCTGGGCTTGTAGCACATTGTCTACCTGACAACGATGGAAAGAGGCATCAATTATGTTTTGACAACATATCACTAATGAGTTATTGATGCCTAAAGTCTGAATCTGTGAATATCTTTCCTGTATTATCATTTTCAGACGTCTGCAGTGTACAAACAGGGAATTATCTCGTGCGCACGCGAAACTTACATTTTGATTTTTTTCTGCCCATGTCCCTTTAGGGGCTCCGTAGTATCTTAATGCTGAGGAAGAAACTATTCTATAATAAACTTATCCAGAAATATCAATCAGCTGTTTAGAGAAACAGCAAAACACTGGGATTAACATTTATTTTCACTGTTGATGAGTCTGCCAGCTGTTTCTTTGACTGATTAATCAGTTGTTTGGCCTGTAAAATGTCAGAAAAAGGTGAAACCTGTCAGTGTTGAACTATTATTTTAAGATGACAAATCCACAAGTCAAAAATATTCAGTTAACTGCCACAGACGAGTAAAATAAATAAATAAATAAATAATGACATTCATGAAGCTAAAATCAAAGAATTTTGTAAAAAGAAAGAAGAAAAAACTCAAATCAAATAACTGATCATCAAAATAGCTGGTGATGAATTTTAGGGCTGATAATGAACTGATTAATGGATTAAGTTTTGCATCTCTAGTGTATTATAATGGCTGTCTCGTGGTTTTATGTATTGTTTGTAATGGGATTGTTTGTAAAATGTATAACTCACATTTAAGACCAAAGATGTAATTGTTGAAAAGAAACGTGAGTCTGGACATTTGGGAAATGTTTTTGAAAGTAATGATAACCCAAACATCATTTACAAGCTGTTAAACAGCTTTGGAAGCTCTTCTTTTGTACTAGAAATCAGACTTTTATCCAGTAGAAGTCTGGAACTCTGTGCCTTAGATCTCTGTGTTTACACGTGAACATCCTTTCAGGTGCCTTTCTTCAACGTGGTGTGCGACCAGGCGCACGGCGGAGGCCACTGTGAGATGCTGGTGGGCTACTCGGCCGTCTACAGGGTCTGCTTCGGCACTTCCTGTTTCTACCTGATGATGGCGATCTTCCTCATCGACGTCAAGTCCAGTCAGGACTTCAGGGCGCTGATACACAACGGGTCAGTCCAGCCACAGTTCATGGATACAGCAGGGTCAATCCGCACAAGTAACATTGATCTTTGAGGTAGAAAGTCTTAAAGACGTTGGGTCAGGTTGATTTTTGCGTCTTTTTTTTGCGTAAATGTGAGGATCAGTGTTTCTTAACTTGAGATATAATGTAGGTAGAAATTCTGCAGGCAGTTCGAAGCACTATGAGATGGAAAACTATGATTTTTCTTTTAGCCCAGTAACAATATTATATAACTCATAAAGTATTTCTCTGTCTGGCACCATACTCTGCACTTACAGAGCTCCTATCGGTGCCAATCACAGGAAATAAAATCAGCCACTCTGGCTGAAAAATTAAAGTTTTGTGGTTGGTTGAATATTGGAGCAGAGAAAAACATGGGTGTTTTTTGACCAATTTAGCACCATCATATAACTGGTTTGTATTGTTTTGATCAAAGCAAGGTGGCACCATTAGAGACCACATGTACATATCAATGGGAATGCCAAATTTCATGACTGTAGCTACATTATTTCTCAAGTTATGGCTCCTCAAACATTGATCCACGGATTGGCAAGAAGAAAACGACTCAACAATCATGACTTCTAACTCAAAAACCAATGTTAGCTTTGAGCCCAGATTTTACATGCGTTTTACTTAATAACATGCACAGAAAAAAAATGTAACTGGCTCCATACTCTACATTTATAAAGCTTCTATTGGTGACAATCACAGGGGAAATAATCAGTCCCTTGGGTTGAAAAATGAAGGTTTTATGGTTGGTGGAGTATTGGAGTAGAGAAAAACATGGACATTATTTGACCGGATTTGCCCCACAATACAACTGGTTTGTATTATTCTATCAAAGCAGGGTTGCACCATTGGAGACCACATGTACATATCAATGGGAATGCCAAATTTCATGACTCTCACTGCATTATTTCTCAAGTTATGGCTCTTCAAACATTGATCCACGGATTGGCAAGAAGAAAACGACTCAACAATCATGACTTCTAACTCAAAAACCAATGTTAGCTTTGAGCCCAGATTTTACATGCGTTTTACTTAATAACATGCACAGAAAAAAAATGTGACTGGCACCATACTCTACATTTATAAAGCTTCTATTGGTGACAGTCACAGGGGAAATAATCAGTCCCTTGGGTTGAAAAATGAAGGTTTTATGGTTGGTGGAGTACTGAAGTAGAGAAAAACATGGACATTATTTGACCAGATTTGCCCCACAATACAACTGGTTTGTATTATTCTATCAAAGCAGGGTTGCACCATTGGAGACCACATGTACATATCAATGGGAATGCCAAATTTCATGACTCTCACTGCATTATTTCTCAAGTTATGGCTCTTCAAACATTGATCCACGGATTGGCAAGAAGAAAACGACTCAACAATCATGACTTCTAACTCAAAAACCAATGTTAGCTTTGAGCCCAGATTTTACATGCGTTTTACTTAATAACATGCACAGAAAAAAAATGTGACTGGCTCCATACTCTACATTTATAAAGCTTCTATTGGTGACAGTCACAGGGGAAATAATCAGTCCCTTGGGTTGAAAAATGAAGGTTTTATGGTTGGTGGAGTACTGAAGTAGAGAAAAACCTGGGCATTATTTGACCAGATTTGCCCCAAAATACAACTGGTTGATATTATTCTATCAAAGCAGGGTTGCACCATTGGAGACCACATGTACATATCAATGGGAATGCCAAATTTCATGACTGTAGCTACATTATTTCTCAAGTTATGGCTCTTCAAACATTGATCCACAGATTGGCACGAAGAAAACGACTCATGAAACCACCTTCTTTAAGAATGTTTAACTCAAAAACCAATGTTACCTATGAGCCCAGATTTTACACATCTTTTACTTAATAACATGCGAAGAAAAACAAATTCTGACTGGCACCATACTCTACATTTCAATTCAGCACCATCATATAACTGGTTTGTATTATTTTATCAAAGCAGGGTTGCACCATTGGAGACCACATGTACATATCAATGGGAATGCCAAATTTCATGACTCCAGCTAAATTATTTGTTAAGTTATGGCCCTTCAAACATTGATTGACTCAAAAATCAACATGACTTTTAACTAAGAAACCAATGTTACCTATGAGCCCAGATTTTACACATCTTTTACTTAATAACATGCAAAGAAAACCTAATTCTGACTGGGACCATACTCTACATTTATAAAGCTTCTATTGGTGACAATCACAGGGGGAAAAAATGAAGGTTTTATGATTGGTGGAGTATCAGAGTAGAGAAAAACATGGGCATTTTTTGACCAGTTTATCACCATCATATAACTGGTTTGTATTGTTTTAATCAAAGCAGGGTTGCACCATTGAAGACCACATGTACATATCAATGGGAATGCCAAATTTCATGACTGTAGCTACATTATTTCTCAAGTTATGGCTCTTCAAACATTGATCCACGGATTGGCAAGAAGAAAACGACTCAACAATCATGACTTCTAACTGAAAAACCAATGTTAGCTTTGAGCCCAGATTTTACATGCGTTTTACTGAATAACATGCACAGAAAAAAATGTGACTGGCTCCATACTCTACATTTATAAAGCTTCTATTGGTGACAATCACAGGGGAAATAATCAGTCCCTTGGGTTGAAAAATGAAGGTTTTATGGTTGGTGGAGTATTGGAGTAAAGAAAATCATGGACATTATTTGACCGGATTTGCCCCACAATACAACTGGTTTGTATTATTCTATCAAAGCAGGGTGGCTCCATTGGAGACCACATTTACATATCAATGGGAATACCAAATTTCAGGACTCCACCTACATTATTTCTCAAGTTATGGTTCTTCAAACATTGATCTGGTTAGAAGAAAACGACTCAACAATCAGGCTACTGGCGCGTAAACATTAGATAACAGTCTAACGATGACATCAGTTCTATAAATTCAACCCTGACATAATGGAAATGTTATTAACTTCACCCTAAATGAACTTCACATTCAATATTTCACGCCCTACTTTTAAAAGGCTTCTAAGTCATTTCCCTGAATCTGGTTGTCCAGAGTGGACTTGACCCCGTCCAGGAGTGTTAAACTTCACACACCTTTAAATACTCCCCTGGACCGTCCGAAGGGAAAGTGTCCTCCTGGCCGGCTCACCTGAGCAGACCTGCCCGTCTATTTAAAGCTCCCTGTTGCTGCACTTTCAGTCGATTAGATTAGCGTGACGTCGCTGCAGGGATTAGGATTTGACCGAGTGGATCGCTGTGAATCTGCTCTCAGCGTCTCAGCGGAGCCTCGGTGAAAGGCTTCGGGGGAGTTCGGCGAAAGGTTGCAGCTCTTGTTGTGACACAGTGACCTGCTGCGACCTCCTGCAGACCAGACGTGGAGCTGCAGATGGAGGGGAAACAGTGCAGCCGTCCTCAGTCCACCTGAGGGATTTATGGGCTTTTAGTCGGATTAAATATCCAGAGGGAGCTTCAGAACAAAACTAGATGTTCTAAAACACCATAATCATTCAGTTTGTTCATGTTTCTACACCTTTTCCCAACTACAAGCTGAACTGCAAGATAAAAATTCAAATGTGCAGATCCAGATGACTCTTATTGTGGCGGGTCGGGCTGGTGTGATGAATAACTTTAGATAATCTGTTAATTTTACTGCCTATTTGCTGATTAACTGGTCGTTCTATTATTGCACCGACTTGGCAAGCTTCCATTTTATTCCTATTTTCATCACGTAGCAGAAAGATGACGAGTCTAAACCAACAGAAGTACATCTGAAGGAACATGTGACTTTTTAAAAACGTCCATGTAGCGTCTCCTCTGTTGAACGATCATCAGCAGTGACTGAGCCTTAAACTGCAGCTCACTGATGGAAACATTTAAATCAATGAGACGGTTTAAAGGAATGTAGTTCAATAACACCTTATAGAGAAATGATACGTGTTTACAACAACACGAGAAAAGAAAGCTAAAAAAACATTTGGAAATTAATGCAGCAGAGCTGCTAACTGTTGTTACATGGGTTTTTATTAGTTTTATAAAGGTTTTTATTAGTTTTATATATGTTTTTATTAGTTTTGTATATGTTTTTGTTAGTTTTGTATCAGTTTGTATTTGTTTTATATAGGTTTTTATTAGTTTTATGTCAGTTTTTATTAGTTTTATATAGGTTTTTATTAGTTTTATGTCAGTTTTTATTAGTTTTATATAGGTTTTTATTAGTTTTATATTGGTTTTTATTAGTTTTATATAAGTTTTTATTAGTTTTATATAAGTTTTTATGAGTTTTATATAGGTTTTTATTAGTTTTATATCGGTTTTTATTCATTTTTATATTTTTTATTAGTTTTATATTGGTTTTTATTAGTTTTACATAGGTTTTATTAGTGTTATATAGGTTGTTATTAGTCTTACATGGGTTTTATTAGTTTTATATAAGTTTTTATTAGTTTTATATAAGTTTTATGAGTTTTATATCGGTTTTTATTAGTTTTATATAAGTTTTTATTAGTTTTATATAAGTTTTTATGAGTTTTATATGGGTTTTTATTAGTTTTATATAGGTTTTTATTAGTTTTATATCGGTTTTTAATTAATTCTACATAGGTTTTTATTAGTTTTATATCGGTTTTTATTCGTTTTTATATTTTTATAGGTTTTTATTAGTTTTACATAGGTTTTATTAGTGTTATATAGATTTTTATAAGTTTTATATGAGTTTTTGTTAGTTTTTTTATAGGTTTTTATTAGTTTTATATAGGTTTTTGTTGTTTTTTGTAGGTTTTTTGTAAGTTTTTCTTAGTTTTTTATCGGTTCTTATTAGTTTTTATAGTTTTTAAAATTACTTTTATATAGGTTGTTAATAGTTTTACATAGGTTCTTATTAGTTTTATATATGTTATTATTATTTTTTATAGGTTTTTTATTAGTTTTATATAAGTTTTTTGCTAGTTTTATATATGTTTTTATTAGTTTTTTTAATTATTTTTTATAGGTTGTGATTATTTTTTTATAGGTTTTTATCAGTTTTACATAGGTTTTCATTTGTTTTGTAAAGGTTTTTATTAGTTTTATATGTTTTTGTTAGTTTTTTTTATAGGTTTTTGTTAGTTTTATAAAGGTTTTATTAGTTTTATATAGGTTTTTATTAGTTTTATATCAGTTTTTATGAGTTTTATGTAAGTTTTTATTAGTTTTATGATAATATGAAGGATTCTATTAGATTTACATAGGATTTTTAGGTTTTTATTGTTTTTTCTAATAGTTCTATCAGTTTTTTGTAGTTTTTATGAGTTTTATGTAGGTTCTTACTTTCTTTAAGTCAGTAGGTTACTATTCACCTTCTTATTTATTTGATTATTATAGTTTTTACCAGACCTGAGGCCTGTATTTCTTTCCTCGTGTTTATGGCTGTGAATGACAGTAGATCATTGCATCATGTGACTCTTTTCAATCTTACTGTTGTGTTTCTTCTGTTTCTGCTGCAGCTTCTGGTTCCTGAAGTTCATCACGCTGCTCGGGATGTGCACCGCCGCCTTCTTCATCCCCACCGAGTCCTTCCTGCACGGTGAGAGGCTGCAGGCTCCATCTGCACCCTTACAGAGGGCAGCAGAGGCCTAAAAACCCCCCTCAGTCGGCGCCACATAGATCTCTGCAGCCAGGTTTCACAGCTGATTCATGAGCTGCAGTTTGTTTGCGTCTCCCTGTAATAAACCTCCGCTCTCTCCCTCAGCTTGGCATTACGTTGGTGTGGTGGGGGGATTTGCCTTCATCCTCATCCAGCTCATCCTCATCACGGCTTTTGCACACACCTGGAACAAGAACTGGTGAGTGAGGTGAAGCATTAGATCTCCGTACAGGTACATGTAGACAGACTGCTGGTATCAGGAGACCTTCAGGCACCAACTCAGCTCCATAAAGAAATCAGATCCCCAATTTACTGTAGAGCTCTGGTCTGCACTGATTCATGGTCGTATCACAGCATCAGGAGGAAAACTCTGCAGCCAACATCTGGTAGAAACACTAGATTCTATCAGCTTTAATGTTTACATGCCCACATATTTTTGACCTTGTCGATACAGAAATCTGACCTCATGTCCATCTTTATGCCTCTGAAAGTTATTCAAAACTTTCTGGACAAGAAGAAAACATCTGTCACAGGCTACACCTAAAGACAATAAAGGAATGCTGCACTTTAAAAGGAGAAGAAGTTTAGCAGTTGAATAGTGGGACTGCATATTAAAGATGGACGTAAATCTGAGGTGTCTTGAACCTGCATTCTGTCTAACAGCCAGCAGGGGGCGACTCCTCTGGTTGCCAGATCGTATAGAAGTCTATGAGAAAACGAGTCGACTTCTCACCTGATCTGTTACCTCAGTGAACGTTTCCCTGATTAGTTTATGGTCTTAATTCATAGTTTCAAGTCTCCTTCAATGCAACATGATGTTAATTTTATAAATTTAGCTCCCACTTAGAGGAAAATAGACGATAAAGCAGGGTTTGCTTGAGGGTCTGTCTACTTTGTGTTTGACAGCTCAGTGAAGGTGGTTCCTAGAACATCTCAGAATCTGTTGAAGCTTTCTAGGAATGATCTTTGGCATCTGAAACTGACATCTGCCCATTTTGTAGCTGAAATATCAAAATTTTCATACTTTATTTTTTGTAATTATCCAGTGAAATGTTCAGTAAATCTCTCGTGAGTTGGAAACAATTGAACCAGATGCCACTTTCAGACGTCCACATTTGAACTGTCATTAACGATGTAGAAAACCCTCAAATCCTCACGTTAGAAGGTGAAATCAGCAAATGTTCAGGGTTTTCTGTCTCATCTAAGAGGTTATTTGATATATATTTTTTAAAAAGTCAATAATAACAGCAATATAACACACGTGGAGGATAAAGGGAGCCTTAATTTAATCACTTAGACGCAGCCAGAACTTCTACCTCGACTAAACTTCATTTGTTTCTTTTACTGCTGCTTATTTGTTGCTTTGTTTACATTATTTTATCATGTGTTAGCGTCTTTTCTTCATCTTCACCTGCTGACCTGATGGATTAGATTTCCTCCGACCCTCCGTCTTTCTCGTCCTCGTTCACGTCCCCCGACTCGTCCCAGATGTTGTTTACCGCATCCAGCTGTCGGCCTCCGTCGGCCGCCTCTGAGCTCTGCTGAGCGGCGGAGTTGTAGCTACAACGGCTAAGAGGATTTATTCATTCAGGACCTTTTCCAGGGCAAATGCACACGGCTAGAAAATCCTCTTACTCCCTTTACAGCGGTGTGAGGTCTTCATTCACCTCCCCCAAACATGGCCGCCGCTGCCTCTGGGTTTGCAGGTCGTAGAATATATGAAATATTCCCTCCCTGTCTTAAATGAGCTGCCATGTGGACCCAGTTTAAAACCTGGGAGCTGACACCTGGTTTTATATATGTTTTTGTTATTTTTTATAGGTTTTTATTAGTTTTATATAGGCTTTTGTCATTTTTTGTAGGTTTTTTGTAGGTTTTTATTAGTGTTATATAGGTTTTTGTTAGTTTTTTTTATAGGTTTTTATTAGTTTTATATAGGTTTTTGTTAGTGTTATATATGTTTTTGTTAGCTTTTATAGGTTTTTATTAGTTTTATATAGGCTTTTGTCATTTTTTGTAGGTTTTTATTATTTTATATAGGTTTTTGTTAGTGTTATATATGTTTTTGTTAGTTTTTTATAGGTTTTTATTAGTTTTATATGGGCTTTTGTTATTTTTTGTAGGTTTTTTTGTAGGTTTTTATTAGTTTTATATAGGCTTTTGTCATTTTTGTAGGTTTTTTGTAAGTTTTTATCAATTTTATATAGGTTTTTGTTAGTGTTATATATGTTTTTGTTAGTTTTTTATAGGTTTTTATTAGTTTTATATAGGCTTTTGTAATTTTTTGTAGGTTTTTATTAATTTTATATAGGTTTTTGTTAGTGTTATATATGTTTTTGTTAGTTTTTTACAGGTTTGTATTAGTTTTATATAGGCTTTTGTCATTTTTTGGTAGGTTTTTTTTGTAAATTTTTATTAGTTTTATATAGGTTGTTATTAGTTTTACATAGGTTCTTATTAGTTTTATATATGTTATTATTAGTTTTTTTAATGGGTTATTTTATTAGTTTTAAATACGTTTTTGTTCGTTTTTATAGGTTTTCATTAGTTTTATAAATTTTTTATTAGTTTTTTTATAGGTTTTTATTTTTTTTATAGGTTGTTATTATTTTTTATAGGTTTTTCATCAATTTTACATAGGTTTTTATTTGTTTTATGAAGGTTTTTATTAGTTTTTATAGGTTTTTGGGCAAATGCACACGGCTAGAAAATCCACTTACTCCCTTTACAGCGGTGTGAGGTCTTCATTCACCTCCCCCCAAACATGGCCGCCGCTGCCTCTGGGTTTGCAGGTCGTAGAACATATAAAATAGTCCCTCCCTGTCATAAATGAGCTGCCATGTGGGCCCAGTTTAAAACCTGGGAGCTGACACCTGGTGAGCAAAGCAGTCGTCCAATCAGGTGCGGTTGTCAGCAGGCGGAGCCTAAAGTGGCTTCCTGTTTGAGAGCACCTGTCAATCATTCTGAGTCTGACGCCCTTCAAGCATCTGATGCTGGGAGGAAGTGCAACCTCAGAAACTCTGGACATGTAGCTTAGCAGTGGCCTTTAAATGTGCAGATCTATGAACTTCCACCCTTTTCCTCCCACCCCCTGCAGCTGACAGACGATTATTCAAATAGAAAATCCGACCCTGCAAGTCCAGAGGGTTGATTCTTCAGATATGTTACGTTCAAAACCACAGAAGTCTGAATCTGTGTCTGTAACTTAATAAAACTCCTCATACAGACACGTTTATAAGGCAAAAAAAAGACAAAAAAGAACTTGTTTTCCATCAGAGGCGGCTCAAAGACTCGGGGACTCCTCAACACACTGGCGGCATCAGTTTTTCATTTGACCAGACGTCAAAATAGTGCTCAAAAATGTTTTATTTTACATTAAAAATCCAATTAATCTGCATGAATGAAGCCCTAAACTAAACACAAGGACACTTAGGCACTTGTTAGGAAGCTGGAGAACCTGGTGAAAACCCACAATGCACAGGGAGAACATGCAAACTCCACACAGGAAGATCCCAGGCGTCCTAACCGGGACGCGAACCGGGGATCTTCTATAGCCCAGGGGTGTCAAACTCAAACACACAGTGGGCCAAAATCTAAAACTTGTCTCGGATGTCAAAATCATTACCCGGATATTCAGTCCAGCCCTAATACAAGACAAACAGGTCTGTCTTCTACATATGTAAACAGATGTTCTGCCTTGGTCGCTATGACGACGACGTCAACAGAGGAGAGGGTGTTTATGGGTCCTGTTCCGATTGACGTGCAAAACACCAGCAGAGCATTCTGGGATTTGTTGTATTAGCGGTACATGTCATCTGGTATGGCCACATATAATTACACTGCGGGCCAAATTTGGTCCGCGGGCCAGAGTTTGACACCTGTGTTCTAGCCGGTGGTGCTAACAACCCACTGAGCCAGTGTGCAGCCTAAACTCAAAGTACGACAAAATATTGAGAAATCTGAATAAAATCGTGCATCATAAACAAACCTCCTAACGTTTGACTTGTGAACAGTGAACACCTGACCCCTACATCCCTGCCCAGGTAACATCCCTGTGAATCTGACGCCTTCTCTGTGTCCTGTCAGGTTGACGGGAGCAGCGGAGAACAAGCGGTGGTACCTGGCGGTGATGTGCGCCACCCTCTTCTTCTACACCATCGCCACCATGGCCTTCACCTTCATGTACAAGTACTACACCCACCCCATCGCCTGCCACTTCAACAAGGCGCTGCTGTGGATCAACCTGGGCCTCTGCGGCCTCATGTCCTTCATAGCCGTCACTCCGTGTGTGAAGCAGAGTGAGTCGATGAAGCGCTCGTCCGTCTATCAGCGGAGGGTAACACTTAGCGCATCTCCAGCTGAGCAAACATCCACCTGGTAGAAGCAGAGCTGCTGCTCTAATAATGGTTTGATGGAGGCTCACCTTACTGCTGGTTGTCTGCACATGTTCAAACATACAGGTGGTGAAAAGTATGAGGAGTATATTTACTCAACCACAGGCTGACGTGTTCCTGTTTACTGGGAATTTAATCTTCCTCGGCTGTAATTCAAAATGAAGAACTGCACTGGAGATACCAGCCATGTGCCGATTAGCATGTAGCATTCCTATAGTGTTCATATACCAGCCATGTGCCAATTAGAAGTAGCATTCCTATAGTGTTCAGATACCAGCCATGTGCCGATTAGCATGTAGCATTCCAATAGTGTTCATATACCAGCCATGTGCAGATTAGCATGTAGCATTCCTATAGTGTTCATATACCAGCCATGTGCAGATTAGCATGTAGCATTCCTATAGTGTTCATATACCAGCCATGTGCAGATTAGCATGTAGCATTCCTATACTGTTCATATACCAGCCATGTGTCGATTAGCATGTAGCATTTCTATAATGTTCATATACCAGCCATGTGCAGATTAGCATGTAGCATTCCTATAGTGTTCATATACCAGCCATGTGTCGATTAGCATGTTGCATTCCTATAGTGTTCATATACCAGCCATGTGCAGATTAGCATGTAGCATTCCTATAGTGTTCATATACCAGCCATGTGCAGATTAGCATGTAGCATTCCTATAGTGTTCATATACCAGCCATGTGCAGATTAGCATGTAGCATTCCTATAGTGTTCAGATAACAGTTATGTGCAGATTAGTGTGTAGCATTCCTATAGTGTTCATATACCAGCCATGTGCAGATTAGCATGTAGCATTCCTATGGTGTTCAGATACCAGCCATGTGCAGATTAGCATGTAGCATTCCTATGGTGTTCATATACCAGCCATGTGCAGATTGGCATGTAGCATTCCTATAGTGTTCAGATACCAGCCATGTGCAGATTAGCATGTAGCATTCCTATGGTGTTCATATACCAGCCATGTGCAGATTGGCATGTAGCATTCCTATAATGTTCATATACCAGCCATGTGCAAATTAGCATGTAGCATTCCTATAATGTTCATATACCACCCATGTGCAGATTAGCATTTAGCATTCCTATACTGTTCATATACCAGCCATGTGCAGATTAGCATGTAGCATTCCTATGCTGTTCATATACCAGCCATGTGCAGATTAGCATGTAGCATTCCTATAATGTTCATATACCAGCCATGTACAGATTAGCATGTAGCATTCCTACAGTGTTCATATACCAGCCACGTGCCGATTAGCATGTAGCATTCCTATAGTGTTCAGATACCAGTTATGTGCAGATTAGCATGTAGCATTCCTATAGTGTTCATATACCAGCCATGTGCAGATTAGCATGTAGCATTCCTATAGTGTTCAGATACCAGTTATGTGCAGATTAGCATGTAGCATTCCTATAGTGTTCAGATACCAGTTATGTGCAGATTAGTGTGTAGCATTCCTATAGTGTTCATATACCAGCTATGTGCAGATTAGCATGTAGCATTCCTATAGTGTTCAGATACCAGTTATGTGCAGATTAGCATGTAGCATTCCTATAGTGTTCAGATACCAGTTATGTGCAGATTAGTGTGTAGCATTCCTATAGTGTTCATATACCAGCCATGTGCAGATTAGCATGTAGCATTCCTATAGTGTTCAGATACCAGCCATGTGCAGATTAGCATGTAGCATTCCGATGCTGTTCATATGTGCGGATTAGCATGTAGCATTCCTATAGTGTTCATATACCAACCATGTGCAGATTAGCATGTAGCATTCCTATAGTGTTCA
>JAMOIN010000291.1:0-13377 GCA_024666655.1 Dascyllus trimaculatus
CATCCATCCATCCATCCTCCATCCATCCATCCATCCATCATCCATCCATCCATCCGTCATCATTCATCATCCATCCATCCATCCATCCATCATCCATCCATCATCCATCCATCCGTCATCCATCCATCCATCCATCCATCCATCCGTCATCTAACCATCCATCCATCCATCATCCATCCATCATCCATCCATACATCCATCCATCATCCATCCATCCATCCATCCATCATCCATCCATTCATCCATCCATCCATCCATCCATCCATCATCCATCCATCCATCATCCATCCATCCATCATCCATCCATTCATCCATCCATCCATCCATCCATCCATCCATCCATCCATCCATCCATCATCCATCCATCCATCCATCCATCCATCATCCATCCATCCATCCATCCATCCATCATCCATCATCCATCATCCATCCATCCATCATCCATCCATCCATCCATCATCCATCCATCCATCCATCCATCATCCATCCATCCATCCATCCATCATCCATCCATCATCCATCATCCATCATCCATCCATCCATCCATCATCCATCCATCCATCCATCCATCATCCATCCATCCATCCATCCATCATCCATTCATCATCCATCATCCATCCATCCATCATCCATCCATCCATCCATCCATCCATCCATCCATCCATCATCCATTCATCATCCATCATCCATCCATCCATCATCCATCCATCCATCCATCCATCCATACATCCATCCATCCAAAGGAAGTCTCCCTGGAGGCATCTGGATCAGACGTCCAAACCACCTCAACTGGTTCCTTTAGAAATGAAGGACCAGCAGCTCTACTCTGAGCTCCCTCTGGATGTCTGAGCTCCTCCTCCTATCTCTAAGGCTGAGTCCAGACATCCTGAGGAGGAAGCTCATTTCAGCCTCTTGTACCCTGATCTGGTTCTTTGGTCTCTACCCAGAGCTCAGGACCACAGGTGAGGGTTGGGATGCAACGTGTCAGGTGAGCCTAATTAAAGGGGAAACTGCTGAAGGGGTCGTTCCATGTTATTAAGCAGGTCTCAGGTTTCCAGCTCTGTGGGGAGAAAGATCCTCCTGTGGGTGAAGAGCGTGAAATATTGAGTTTCCTTACAGAAGGTATGAAAACACTGGAAATCTGACGAAAACCTGAGAGAGACCCTGGAACTGTGAAGAGATGAGTGTGATTCAGAGCGTAGACGGGTTCGATCAGATGAAGGTGTGCTGAGGAAGACTTCTGTCAAACAGATGCTTCGTATTAAGAGAGCAGCTGTTAAAAAGCCACAGCTGACTTTGAAGAACTTCTCCATGCAGGATCCTTCAGAGGCCTGCTGCTGTGCATTAAGCTGTATTATGTCACCCCTAACTAAGGCCCACAAGGAGAAACGTTTGCAGTGGGCTCAGAAATACACCGAGAGCAGCTTTCTAACGGTTCTGTTCACTGATGCTGACTGGACGGTCGGATGGAGGGAGTTCTGGACGGCTGGTGGGCGGCAACTGTGTCCCAACAAGGCTGAGACGTCAGCTAGGAGGTGGTGGAGGGAGGTTCAGGCTGGAATGATGGGGAGAGAACTCCACATGGTTTGCAGAGGTCATCTGGACGCCTTCAGGCCCCCTTTAAGGTGCTGACGTTTCCTGCCATGGTATAAGATGGACGACCATGAAGCGTCCCCTGCTGCAGAAAGTCGTTGCTGCTCTGGGCATGAAGGGAGGGATGACCATGGTGTGGCCTCCATCTTCCCCTGACCTCAACCCTGCTGAGGACCTGTGGAGCTTCCTCAAAGGGAAGCTCTATGAAGGTGGGCAGCAGCACGCCTCCAACCAGCAGCTCTGGGAGGCAGTTCTGGTTCACTGGACGGCAGAGCTGTGAAGGTGACGTCCAAGGAGGGCTCCTGTGAACATGGAACCTGACCTGTAGAGATGTTTTGGATGTAAATAGCCTTTATCTTGAGAAGGACTGTCTCCTAATGCAGAAAACAGCAGCTGTGTGTTTTCAGTTCTTTAGGATCTGTTGGATGCTTTCATAGTTTGGAACACTTTCAAAAATAATCCTGTCATCATCTGGAGTCTTGTTTAGTAAAATCCTGATTCTAATGTGATTGTTTGGTTGTTTAGGTGAACAGAAACATGCACAGCGATGGGAGCCCAGCTGAACTCTGACTCTGTTTATTTCAGAGCTGCTTCCTTCGGTCCTGCTGTCGAACAGCAGCTCAGGATATTGCAAAAGTAAAACGTCACCGGTTGCTGAAATAAAGGCTGGAAACTCCTGAAGTGACCACGCCTGTTGTGAAACCCACTCCTCTTAGAGTTTCACATCCACACAGGAGGTTCAGAGGTTCTGCTGAGTTCAGTCCAGACTGGATCCTGCTGCAGGAAACATGCTGCTGCTGCTGCTGCTGCTGAGCTTCGCTGTGAGAACCAGACGGACGACAGACTTCAGAGTTTCTCTGGTTCATCTCGCTCTCTGTTCACCTCCAGCTCTGTGTTTGTGCAGGACGGGGCTGAGGCTCAGCGGCTGTTTGGGGTGAAGAAAGACGACTCGTGTCTGTGTGAGGTCAACTCCACCGTCTGGACGTTTCCTGCTCTGAAGTATGAGTCCGTCCTGCAGCAGCTTGTGACCTGTGAAGCTTCTCTGAACAACCTGCAGGAACAGGTAGGACTCACCTGTTCAGAGTCAGCTCAGCTCCAGACTCCTGAGTTGGATGTTTGTATTTGTTCAGGTTATCCAGATTATTTTCAGCTTTTCAGATGTCAGACTTTGGTGGCTGTGAGAAGTAAGAGAAGTTTGTATGAACCTAAACCTTCACTCAGTGCTGCCTAATTTTGTGTCTTTCAGGGATTTGTTTTTGTTTAAGTTCCAAACAGAAAGACACAAAATGAGAAAATGAAAAAAGCAGAAAGGAAACAGCCTGTCTGAGTTTATAGAGGCTCTAAAACCAATAACTGATCAATCGTTAATCATCACCTTCCTCAGTAGAAGGAGAAGGTTGTGCATGTTTATCTGTAGTACCTGGTTGTTCCACCAGGTGGAGCCTCTGACTGTTTGACACTGTAGAGACCAGAGGAGGCGTCACTCAGACTACAGAGCATTGTGGGAGTTTAGCTAACAGCGGGCACCATGACCAAGACTCCTGTGGAGGTTAATGACCTCCAACCAGAGCTCATTACTTTGTATCATATCTTGTGTTGCTGTTTTATGGGTCCTGAAGACGTTGTGAGTTCATGCTCTCTGAAGCAGACCCATGTGTGTCCTGCAGGTGGTGCTGTCCAGGCAGCGGCTCCCTCAGATGGAGGCTCAGCTTGTGAACATGTCGGCCCGGCTGCAGCCCCACCAGTACCTGCAGCACCAGGGCCTGTACACGGCGCTGACCCTCAGACAGCTGGACCAGGAGATGCAGCAGCTGGAGACCCACATCAGTGTGTTACACAACCAGCTGAACAACACACAGACACACACACTGTCCAGAGAGGTACAACACACACACACACACACACACACACACGAAGCAACACAAATGAGGCACAAAATGACAAAAATTAGACATTAAAACAACATAAAACACAAAAACTACATCAGCAAATAAACTATGAGAGGAAACTAAACTAAACCTGAACAGACTGCCGTGTCACTACATGTGTGTGTGTGTGTGTGTGTGTGTGTGTGTGTGTGTGTGTGTGTTAGGTGGGTAAACTCCGTACTGATGTAAACAGGATGCAGACTTCAGACACAGTGAACATGAAGACTGTCAGAGAGAAACTACGTCACCTGAAGAACAACATGGAGTCCTGCAAGTCCATCCCTTCAGACTACAGAGGTACCTGAGACAGTCGGTCAGACACGAGACACTGGTCATGTGACCTCAGTAGCTCCTCCCTCTGTGTGTGTTGATCATGTGACCTGAGTAGCTCCTCCCATCTGTGTATGTTGATCATCTGACCTCAGTAGCTCCTCCCTCTGTGTGTGTTGATCATGTGACCTCAGTAGCTCCTCCCCTCTGTGTGTTGATCATGTGAACTCAGTAGCTCCTCCCTCTGTGTGTTGATCATGTGACCTCAGTAGCTCCTCCCTCTGTGTGTGTTGGTCATGTGACCTCAGTAGCTCCCCCCCTCTGTGTGTGTTGATCATGTGACCTCAGTAGCTCCTCCCCTCTGTGTGTATTGATCATGTGACCTCAGTAGCTCCTCCCTCTGTCTGCATTGATCATGTGACCTCAGTAGCTCCTCCCTCTGTGTGTTGATCATGTGACCTCAGTAGCTCCTCCCTCTGTCTGTTAATCATGTGACCTCAGTAGCTCCTCCCTCTGTGTGTTGATCATGTGACCTCAGTAGCTCCTCCCTCTGTCTGCATTGATCATGTGACCTCAGTAGCTCCTCCCTCTGTCTGCATTGATCATGTGACCTCAGTAGCTCCTCCCTCTGTGTGTTGATCATGTGACCTCAGTAGCTCCTCCCTCTGTGTCTGTTGATCATGTGACCTCAGTAGCTCCTCCCTCTGTGTGTTGATCATGTGACCTCAGTAGCTCCTCCCCTCTGTGTGTGTTGATCATGTGACCTCAGTAGCTCCTCCCTCTGTGTGTTGATCATGTGACCTCAGTAGCTCCTCCCCTCTGTGTATGTTGATCATGTGACCTCAGTAGCTCCTCCCTCTGTGTGTTGATCATGTGACCTCAGCAGCTCCTCCCCTCTGTGTGTTGATCATGTGACCTCAGTAGCTCCTCCCTCTTTGTATTGATCATGTGACCTCAGTAGCTCCTCCCTCTGTGTATTGATCATGTGACCTCAGTAGCTCCTCCCTCTGTATTTTGATCATGTGACCTCAGTAGCTCCTCCCTCAGTGTGTATTGATCATGTGACCTCAGTAGCTCCTCCCTCTGTGTGTTGATCATGTGACCTCAGTAGCTCCTCCCTCAGTGTGTATTGATCATGTGACCTCAGTAGCTCCTCCCTCAGTGTGTATTGATCATGTGACCTCAGTAGCTCCTCCCCTCTGTGTATTGATCATGTGACCTCAGTAGCTCCTCCCTCAGTGTGTATTGATCATGTGACCTCAGTAGCTCCTCCCCTCTGTGTACAGGTAAGGACAGGCACTGCCTCAAAGGCCTGATCAGGAACATCAGTGATCCTGTCACCACTAAGGTGGGCCCCCACGGTAAGAGCTACGTCTCTGGTTCTTGGGGCAAACAGGCCCAGATGGGCAGCGAGGGCCAGAAGAACAGCTACTGGGTTCAGCCTCTGCTCAGCAGCAACATCTGGACCAACATGCTGCGGGTTTACCAAACCTACCAGGACTTCATGTCCTCTTCTAACCACCGGGACTTCACTTTGGCCTCCTCCTACACCCACCGCAACGCCGTGGAGGGTCCGGGCGGCGTCCTGTACGGCGAGGCGCTGTACTACCACTGCTACCGCTCTGCCGACGTCTGCCGCTACGACCTGAACACCAATGAGTTCCACCGGGTCACGCTGCCGGGCGCCGGGGTGGGCTTCAACAACAAGTTCCCCTACTGCTACTACGACTGCCGGCCCAACAGCGACGTGGACGTGGAGGTGGACGAGACGGGCCTGTGGGCGCTGTACGCCACGGTGGGTAACCACGGCAACCTGGTGGCCAGCCGGCTGCTTTGGGACGACGAGGCCAAGACTCTGAACGTGACGCAGACGTGGCAGACGAGGCTGTTCAAGAAGGCGGCGAGCAACGCCTTCATGGTGTGCGGCGTGCTGTACGCCACCCGCTACGTGGACGAGCACCGCGAGGAGGTGTTCTACGCCTTCGACACGGCCACGGGCAAAGAGGACAACTCGCTGGCGCTGCCGCTGGAGAAGATCGCCAAAGGAGTGGCCAGTGTGAGCTACAACCCCACAGACAGGCAGATCTACATGTACAACGACGGATACCTGCTGGCCTACCAGGCCCACTTCTGACCTGTGCTGGAGGACGCCGTGATGTCACAGCATCGTGATGTCACAGCATCGTGATGTCACAGCCCCGTGATGTCACAGCGCAGTGATGTCACAGCGCAGTGATGTCACAGCGCAGTGATGTCACAGTGCAGTGATGTCACCGTGCAGTGATGTCACAGCACGATAATTAGATTAAAGAATAAATGTTAGTCCTCAGCAGCTGACTGATGCAGGTATTCAAGGTGTATTTACATGTTTGTAGTGACCCTGGATGACAGACCTGTCAGAACCACAATAAAACTCATATATTAAAAAAAGTTGTGATCGTTTGTTTTTGTCTTTATTAAATACAACAACAGCTTGTTTCTGGTCACTGTTGATCTAAATGTGTCTAAACACTTGTGAACATTTAGTTCAGGTTATTATTATTATCACTGATGTTGTTGAACTTGGTTATTTCAGGCCATTCACAGCCCCAGAGCATGATGCTGCCACCTCCATGCTGATGGTAGGTCTGGTGTTGTTGGGGTTGAAGGCCTCACCTTCTCTCCTCAGTCTTTGTTCCATCTGACCTCAGAACTTTCCTCCAGAAGGCCTTTTCTTTGTCCATGTGATCAGTGGAGCTTTAAGGTTCTGCTTCTAGAGGAAGAACTTCCTTCTTCATGGAGCCTCTCAGCTCATGTTGATGTCCAACCCTGTGGACACTGACAGCTGTGTTCCAGCAGCTTCTGGTTCATCCAGACCTGCTTTCTGCTGGTTCCTGGTCGACTCTGGACCATCCTGACCAGGTGTCTCTCAGCAGCAGGTGGTAGTTTGTGTTTCCTTCCTGATGGTGGCAGCAACACACCTGGACCATGAACTTTATACTACAAACAGGTGATTCTAGGACCTGAAGCTGCTTTGAAACGGCTCCAACTGATCTCCACAACTGATGATGCTGTTTGTATTAGTCTCGTTTTTAAATTAGCCAGGTTAGTGTCTGAGTCTAATGATACCGTAGGGTACTGACCTGATATTTAAACTGGTGCTTTCTGTCATCTGTGTAGGTTTGTGTTCCTTAATATGTGAAGCACTCAGGTAGAGTGGGTTCTAAAACTCAATATTAAACTTGTCCATCTTATTTCTCTTCTGTAAAACTTTTTCTTTCAGCATTTGTTGCTTCAAGTGGACTTCAAGGAGACACTCATAGTCTGAAGGTAGAACTCTGACCATTAAGTTAAACTGAGGCTCCCTCTAACTGGAACGTGGTCCTCACTGGTCCGGCTGTTCCAACATGTCATCTGTGAGCTTCGGTGAGCAGCAGCCTGCAGGTGGCGCCACTGAGTCTGGACTTCATCCTGCTGTAAATGTTGATCCTTCTTCTGGAAACTCCTGATGAATCGTTCCCCTGTCTAAATACCAACAGTTAAAGTCTCCACACTTTGCCAGATGTAGACTTGTGTTAATGATTAAGGACATCTGCTGGGTGTTTTATGTAATTTCCAAACAATGCCTAATAATAATGTCAAATTGGACATGAATGTAAAGAGTTTAGGGCCACATAAATCCTGTTTTTTTCAGTTTTATTAGTATTATTATTATAGTGGCCCCGACCTGATGCCCTCCTTCCCCTCCTCCCTCTGCTGGCTGCAGCCATTCAGTCATCAAATCAGCCGTGATCCACCTGAACAGTCATCCCTGCAGTGAAGACCTGGGCCTCGTTCAGAAAGCTTGAACACTTTTAGTATGAATCCTACAAGGTGTTTTATAGTTCGACCCACCTCTCCCTGCTGCCCACCTTTGGATTCCCCTGATCAGGATTCCTGTTCCTGGATCAGGTTGCTGCCTCCCGTAAATCCCTGCTCCTGCCGGCCGTCCACCGGATTCTGGATTCTGGGCCGTCAACCTGGGTCGACCCCGTCCCTCTGGATTCCTGCCCCCGAAGAGGATCGGTTCCCGCCGGCCCGTCCCCTGCTGACACTGCTGCCATTTCCCACTGCTGGCGCTCTCCAGATTATTCCCCCATTGTGAGTTCTTACTTTAGTTTTCCTCAGTTCCAAATTTTCCTGGCCTTTGTTTAACTCGACTTTTAATTCTGACTCGGTTTTATTTAGCCTTTAGTTCGGCTTTGTTCAGTTTAGGTCCAGTCCTGTTTAAACCTGCTTTAAAACCCCGCCTGTCTCTACCTGCCTGTGTCTGCGCCTGGGTTCAAACCCAACCACCTTGACAATTTTTTATTCATAGTTTAGGAAAAAAGCACCTTTTTAAAATCTCAGACCACAATCCAACTTCATATTCACCTCTTTATTTAATAAACTAAGGCCAATATAAAATGTTCGTGTATCTGCACTGTGCTTTCGGCCACTGACATGATTATTCTCGGTAATTTCGTGCCTTTGCTTTCATTGTTTTGTTTCTGGTTTATGTCCATTTGTGGTGTTACTTGTGTTGTCAGGTTTAATCACTTTTGTCTGGCTGTTGTCATTTTCTGTCTCGTTTTGTGTTGTTTGTGTCTGTTTTTGAGGTTCTTTGTGCTGACTGTGTCTGGTTCTGGTGTCTCGGGGGATGTATGACAGCAGCTGTGCTCAATAATTAAGTCGAATGAGAGTTTCAGTGCAGCTGAACACGAATGACTTAAACACCAGAGCAGAGAGGAGTGAATTTATTGGATGAAAACGGTGAGAGACAAAGACGGAACCACATGAACATGATCAGAATTCACCAAATAAATCGATCATTTGTAGAGAAGGTTGTTTCACTTCTGGCCCCCTTCATTACCCAAACAGAACCTTGTAGGACACCATGTAGGAGTCACAGTAGGCGTGGAGCATCTGGTCCACAGGGCTGTAGTTCAGGGCCTGGATGTTGGCGGACATCTTGTTCATGAAGATGCCGATGTTGAACCTCTCCTTCCCCGTCGCCGTGTCGAACGAGTAGAAGATCTCCTCCATCCCTTTGCTAACGTAGCGTGTAGCGTAGAGCACGCCGCAGGCCATGAAGGTGTTGGTCACGCCCTGCTTGAAGACCGAAGGGTGCCAGGTTTGGTTGAGCTTGGGCGGCTCACCTTCCTCCAGCTTGGACAGAACCAGGTTCCCAAAGTCTTGGGTGGTGGTGTAGATCACCCAGACGCCGGACTCGTCTGTGGCCAGGTCCAGGTCGGTGTACGGGTAGCACTCATCCAGGTGGCAGAAGTTCCCCTTCGAGTTATACCTGGAACAGCAGAGGACAGAAGTCATGTCTCGATGGAGGGAAGGAAAATTCTTGAAAGCATCATGACATAAAGCACGGTGGTGGCAGCATCATGGTATGAAGCATGGTGGTGGCAGCATCATCACATAAAGCATGGTGGTGGCAGCATCATGATGTAGGGAGGGTCTGGAAGGCTCATAATGGTAGAGGTAGTTGAGTTGAGGTTGAGCAGCTCACCTGGTGCCTTTAGGAAGCTGTACTTTGGTCACAGTTTTGGTGTTGAGGTTGAATCGACAGACTTCAGGTTGGTTGTAACAGTTGTAGTACAAAGCTCCGTCATACAGAACCACATTCGGACCCTGGATGGTGTTGGTGGTCGGGTTGGACGAGTGGATCTGGACGTTACCTGCCAGAAGAAGAAATATGAGTGAATCATGAGGCATTCATTAGTACTTTCTAAAAATACACCCCTACTTCATTCACTTTGATGTCTTTAAATCATTTCTGTGTCTCTTTGTGTCTTGGTGGCCTCCCTCACTAGTCTCCTTCTAACTCCTTCAGAGGAGTCATAGGAGTCTTGGTGTCCTCCCTCACTAGTCTCCTTCTAACTCCTTCAGAGGAGTCATAGGAGTCTTGGTGTCCTCCCTCACTAGTCTCCTTCTAACTCCTTCAGAGGAGTCATAGGAGTCTTGGTGTCCTCCCTCACTAGTCTCCTTCTTCTAACTCCTTCAGAGGAGTCATAGGAGTCTTGGTGTCCTCCCTCACTAGTCTCCTTCTTCTAACTCCTTCAGAGGAGTCATAGGAGTCTTGGTGTCCTCCCTCACTAGTCTCCTTCTTCTAACTCCTTCAGAGGAGTCATAGGAGTCTTGGTTCCTCCCTCACTAGTCTCCTTCTTCTAACTCCTTCAGAGGAGTCATAGGAGTCTTGGTGTCCTCCCTCACTAGTCTCCTTCTTCTAACTCCTTCAGAGGAGTCATAGGAGTCTTGGTGTCCTCCCTCACTAGTCTCCTTCTTCTAACTCCTTCAGAGGAGTCACAGGAGTCTTGGTGGCCTTCCTCACTAGTCTCCTTCTAGTAACTCCTTCAGAGGAGTCATAGGTGTCTTGGTGGCCTCCCTCACTAGTCTCCTTCTTCTAACTCCTTCAGAGGAGTCATAGGAGTCTTGGTGGCCTCCCTCACTAGTCTCCTTCTTCTAACTCCTTCAGAGGAGTCATAGGAGTCTTGGTGTCCTCCCTCACTAGTCTCCTTCTTCTAACTCCTTCAGAGGAGTCATAGGAGTCTAGGTGTCCTCCCTCACTAGTCTCCTTCTTCTAACTCCTTCAGAGGAGTCATTGGAGTCTTGGTGTCCTCCCTCACTAGTCTCCTTCTTCTAACTCCTTCAGAGGAGTCATAGGAGTCTTGGTGTCCTCCCTCACTAGTCTCCTTCTTCTAACTCCTTCAGAGGAGTCATAGGAGTCTTGGTGTCCTCCCTCACTAGTCTCCTTCTTCTAACTCCTTCAGAGGAGTCATAGGAGTCTTGGTGTCCTCCCTCACTAGTCTCCTTCTTCTAACTCCTTCAGAGGAGTCATATCTTGAGTCTTGGGAGTCTTGGTGTCCTCCCTCACTAGTCTCCTTCTTCTAACTCCTTCAGAGGAGTCATAGGAGTCTTGGTGTCCTCCCTCACTAGCCTCCTTCTTCTAACTCCTTCAGAGGAGTCATAGGAGTCTTGGTGTCCTCCCTCACTAGTCTCCTTCTTCTAACTCCTTCAGAGGAGTCATAGGAGTCTTGGTGTCCTCCCTCACTAGTCTCCTTCTTCTAACTCCTTCAGAGGAGTCATAGGAGTCTTGGTGTCCTCCCTCACTAGTCTCCTTCTTCTAACTCCTTCAGAGGAGTCATAGGAGTCTTGGTGTCCTCCCTCACTAGTCTCCTTCTTCTAACTCCTTCAGAGGAGTCATAGGAGTCTTGGTGTCCTCCCTCACTAGTCTCCTTCTTCTAACTCCTTCAGAGGAGTCATAGGAGTCTTGGTGTCCTCCCTCACTAGTCTCCTTCTTCTAACTCCTTCAGAGGAGTCATAGGAGTCTTGGTGTCCTCCCTCACTAGTCTCCTTCTTCTAACTCCTTCAGAGGAGTCATAGGAGTCTTGGTGTCCTCCCTCACTAGTCTCCTTCTTCTAACTCCTTCAGAGGAGTCATAGGAGTCTTGGTGTCCTCCCTCACTAGTCTCCTTCTTCTAACTCCTTCAGAGGAGTCATAGGAGTCTTGGTGTCCTCCCTCACTAGTCTCCTTCTTCTAACTCCTTCAGAGGAGTCATAGGAGTCTTGGTGTCCTCCCTCACTAGTCTCCTTCTTCTAACTCCTTCAGAGGAGTCATAGGAGTCTTGGTGTCCTCCCTCTCTAGTCTCCTTCCTGCTCGGTCTCTCAGTCTTTGAGGACGTCCTGCTCTAGTCAGATGTCCTCATGGTCCAGGTCCTTCCAGGTCTTAATGATGGTCTAACTGGACTCCTAGAGATCTTCAGGACCTTTAATGTTCTGGTTCCATCTCATGACTGATGCTGTTCAACAACCTTCTCTCAGAGGTTCTTTAGTCTTCATGGTGTAGTTCTATCCAGGAGTCCTGATCCTCCAGGGACTGGACCTTCCAGAACCAGGAGTTTCTATACTACAATCACTGACCTCAGATGATCCCTTTAGTAACTGATGACTTCGAGAACCAACTGGATGCACTGAGTTCACTTAGAGTCTCTTTAGAGGGGCTGAATACTTTTGCAGTCTCTTATTTTACAGGATGTCTTGTGGTTGATGTGATTCTTTCTGGTTTTACTGATAAATTGGGTCATTTTGGGTTTTAGGGGTTCTGAGGGTTAAACAAGCAGCCAGCGGTTCTTACCGATGTTGGTTTCCCCTCCGATGAGCTGGTACAGACTGTGGTACTGACGGATGTAGTTGGAGAATCTGTTGCTGGACGTCATCGGCACCTGCCAGTACCAGCGCTCCTTCCCCGGTTCGGGTCTGGGATCCCGACCCCAGGCTCCGTATGGGTACGAGCCGGCATACTCTCCCTGCGTTTGGATCAACGGCCCGGTGATGTTCTTCAGTGGACCCCGAGAACACGTACCTGGGGAGACACTGGGGGGTCAAACACAGCAGAACCAACCAGACGCCGGGTGTGACGGTGCTGGACTCACCGTACGGAGGCTGGGTCGGAACCACGGTGGCGTTCTGTTTATCCAGGCACTGGTTCAGGTCCGTCCTCAGGCGCTGGTTGGCTCTTCGTCCCTTCACCACCTCCATGGAGTCGAACGTCTCCAGATCCTCCATCTCAGTCTTCAGCTCGCGCAGCTGGGAGGTGGAAAACATCTCAGCTTTTAATTATGGTCAGATTTATGTCGGACATTTAACAGCATCACAGAAATAAAAACTAAAAACCTAAAAGGAAGTTGAGTAGAATGAAGTTTGACCCAGTAACGTCTGTCAGCTACGCCTCCGTCTGAGGGTTGGGGTTAGGAGAAGGGTCAAGGTCAAGGTCAGGGTCAAGGTCAAGGTCAGGGTCAAGGTTAGACACCTTTAAACATGAGAGACCTGAGATGAACTCAATCAGTGGATTTCAGAGTTTGTTCAGGAAAACTGCTGATTTACCTCCCTGACATCTTCATTTCTGTAATATGTTTACTGGATATGAGGTCCGACTGCAGCATGTGGAAAACCTTTAAACATTCAGTCATCAGCAGAAAACCAGAGACCACGTTTAAAATGTCAGAACAGGTCAATGATAAAACACAGAGGACATTTCTACTCTCTATGAAGTATTTATAGTTACTGTAGTCAGAATGTGAAACTTAAATGTTCCTTCATATAACATAATGTTAAAATATTAACAACCTAATGACGTATTTTATATATTAGTGGGTCATAATTATACTGGTTGTCTTCATGAGTCCAGTAAACTACAGTCAGTGAGCTGCAGTTTATCTGGTGGGATCATCTGATCACCACTAGATGGCAGCAAAGACAGACTCAGCTGGTCCTTCATCTCCAGAACCATCAGAACCTCCTGGTCCTCCATCTCCAGAACCATCAGAACCTCCTGATCCTCCATCTCCAGAACCATCAGAACCTCCTGGTCCTCCATCTCCAGAACCTCCATCACTGATCAGAGTTCTACCTTCAGACTATGAAGGTCTCCTTGAAGTCCATAGAGGGGGGTCCACATGGATCAGAACCTCATCAGTCCAGCAGATAGACACATGACATGTAGGAGGAACAACACACTGGAGTTCTGGTAGAACCTGGACCCAGATCAGTTTACATCCATCCAGCTGTCTCAGTCTGAT
>JAMOIN010001547.1:0-13373 GCA_024666655.1 Dascyllus trimaculatus
ATAAATATGAAGGCAAAAGCTGTTTCCAGTCACGATGTATCAAGGAATTGACTCCATACAGTGAGTGGCAAAAGTGGCATTTTCAGCCGGCGAAAAGCTGTTTCAGAAAATAGCAACAGTGCACTTTTTGAAAATCAATGTTTACAAACATGTTTCACTGTCAGATGCAGTTCAAATATGATAAATATGAAGGCAAAAGCTGTTTCCAGTCACGTTGTATCAAGGAATTGACTCCATACAGTGAGTGGCAAAAGTGGCATTTTCTGCCCGCGAAAAGCTGTTTCAGAAAATAGCAACAGTGCAGTTTTTAAAAATCAATGTTTACAAACATGTTTCACTGTCAGATGCTGCTCAAATATGATAAATATGAAGGCAAAAGCTGTTTCCAGTCACGATGTATCAAGGAATTGACTCCATACAGTAAGTATCAAAAGTGGCATTTTCAGCCTGCGAAAAGCTGTTTTCGAGCATGAGAAACAGGTAGACTGCAGTTTTTAAAAATCAATGTTTACAAACATGTTTCACTGTCAGATGCTGTTCAAATATGATAAATATGAAGGCAAAAGCTGTTTACAGTCACGTTGTATCAAGGAATTGACTCTATACAGTGAGTGGCAAAAGTGGCATTTTCATCCCGCGAAAAGCTGTTTTAGAGCATTAGACATAGCAACAGTGCACTTTTTGAAAATCAATGTATACAAACATGTTTCACTGTCAGATGCTGTTCAAATATGATAAATATGAAGGCAAAAGCTGTTTCCAGTCACGTTGTATCAAGGAATTGACTCCATACAGTGAGTGGCAAAAGTTGCATTTTCAGCCCGCGAAAAGTTGTTTTAGTGCAATAGAAATAGCAACAGTGCACTTTTTGAAAATCAATGTTTACAAACATGTTTCACTGTCAGATGCAGTTCAAATATGATAAATATGAAGGCAAAAGCTGTTTCCAGTCACGTTGTATCAAGGAATTGACTCCATACAGTGAGTGGCAAAAGTTGCATTTTCAGCCCGCGAAAAGCTGTTTTAGTGCATTAGAAATAGCAACAGTGCACTTTTTGAAAATCAATGTTTACAAACATGTTTCACTGTCAGATGCTGTTCAAATATGATAAATGTGAAGGCAAAAGCTGTTTCCAGTCAAGTTGTGTCAAGGAATTGACTCCATACAGTAAGTGGCAAAAGTGGCATTTGCAGCCCGCGAAAAAGCTGTTTTAGAGCATGAGAAACAGGTAGACTGCAGATATTCAAAATCAATGTTTACAAACATGTTTCACTGTCAGATGCTGTTCAAATATGATAAATATTAAGGCAAAAGCTGTTTCCAGTCACGATGTATCAAGGAATTGACTCCATACAGTAAGTATCAAAAGTGGCATTTTCAGCCTGCGAAAAGCTGTTTTAGAGCACGAGAAACAGGTACACTGCAGTTTTTAAAATCAATGTTTACAAACATGTTTCACTGTCAGATGCTGTTCAAATATGATAAATATGAAGGCAAAAGCTGTTTCCAGTCACGTTGTATCAAGGAATTGACTCCATACAGTGAGTGGCAAAAGTGGCATTTTCTGCCCGCGAAAAGCTGTTTCAGATAATAGCAACAGTGCAGTTTTTCAAAATCAATGTTTACAAACATGTTTCACTGTCAGATGCTGTTCAAATATGACAAATATGAAGGCAAAAGCTGATTCCAGTCACGATGTATCAAGGAATTGACTCCATACAGTAAGTATCAAAAGTGGCATTTTCAGCCTGCGAAAAGCTGTTTTCGAGCTTGAGAAACAGGTAGACTGCAGTTTTTAAAAATCAATGTTTACAAACATGTTTCACTGTCAGATGCTGTTCAAATATGATAAATATGAAGGCAAAAGCTGTTTACAGTCACGTTGTATCAAGGAATTGACTCCATACAGTGAGTGGCAAAAGTGGCATTTTCATCCCGCGAAAAGCTGTTTTAGAGCATTAGACATAGCAACAGTGCACTTTTTGAAAATCAATGTTTACAAACATGTTTCACTGTCAGATGCTGTTCAAATATGATAAATATGAAGGCTAAAGCTTTTTCCAGTCACGTTGTGTCAAGGAATTGACTCCATACAGTGAGTGGCAAAAGTGGCATTTTCATCCCGCGAAAAACTGTTTTTGAGCATGAGAAACAGGTAGACTGCAGTTTTTCAAAATCAATGTTTACAAACATGTTTCACTGTCAGATGCTGTTCAAATATGATAAATATGAAGGCAAAAGCTGCTTCCAGTCAGGTTGTGACAAGGAATTGACTCCATACAGTGAGTGGCAAAAGTGGCATTTTCAGCCCGCGAAAAGCTGTTTTAGAGCATTAGAAACAGGTAGACTGCAGTTTTTCAAAATCAATGTTTACAAACATGTTTCACTGTCAGATGCTGTTCAAATATGATAAATATGAAGGCAAAAGCTGTTTCCAGTCACGTTGTATCAAGGAATTGACTCCATACAGTGAGTGGCAAAAGTGGCATTTTCAGCCCGCGAAAAGCTGTTTTAGAGCATGACAAACAGCTAGACTGCAGTTTTTCAAAATCAATGTTTACAAACATGTTTCACTGTCAGATGCTGTTCAAATATGATAAATATGAAGGCAAAAGCTGTTTCCAGTCACGTTGTATCAAGGAATTGACTCCATACAGTGAGTGGCAAAAGTGGCATTTTCTGCCCGCGAAAAGCTGTTTCAGAAAATAGCAACAGTGCAGTTTTTCAAAATCAATGTTTACAAACATGTTTCACTGTCAGATGCTGTTCAAATATGATAAATATGAAGGCAAAAGCTGTTTACAGTCACGTTGTATCAAGGAATTGACTCTATACAGTGAGTGGCAAAAGTGGCATTTTCATCCCGCGAAAAGCTGTTTTAGAGCATTAGACATAGCAACAGTGCACTTTTTGAAAATCAATGTTTACAAACATGTTTCACTGTCAGATGCTGTTCAAATATGATAAATATGAAGGCAAAAGCTGTTTCCAGTCACGTTGTATCAAGGAATTGACTCCATACAGTGAGTGACAAAAGTTAAATTTTCAGCCAGTGAAAAGCTGTTTCAGAGCATTAGAAATAGCTAGACTGCAGTTTTTCAAAATCAATGTTTACAAACATGTTTCACTGTCAGATGCTGTTCAAATATGATAAATATGAAGGCAAAAGCTGTTTTTAGTCACGTTGTATCAAGGAATTGACTCCATACAGTGAGTGGCAAAAGTGGCATTTTCAGCCCGCGAAAAGCTGTTTCAGAGCATTAGAAATAGCTAGACTGCAGTTTTTCAAAATCAATGTTTACAAACATGTTTCACTGTCAGATGCTGTTCAAATATGATAAATATGAAGGCAAAAGCTGTTTCCAGTCACGTTGTATCAAGGAATTGACTCCATACAGTGAGTGACAAAAGTGGAATTTTCAGCCCGCGAAAAGCTGTTTTAGAGCATTAGAAATAGCAACAGTGCACTTTTTGAAAATCAATGTTTACAAACATGTTTCACTGTCAGATGCTGTTCAAATATGATAAATATGAAGGCAAAAGCTGTTTCCAGTCACGTTGTATCAAGGAATTGACTCCATACAGTGATTGGCAAAAGTTAAATTTTCAGCCAGTGAAAAGCTGTTTCAGAGCATTAGAAATAGCTAGACTGCAGTTTTTAAAAATCAATGTTTACAAACATGTTTCACTGTCAGATGCTGTTCAAATATGATAAATATGATGGCAAAAGGTGTTTCCAGTCACGTTGTATCAAGGAATTGACTCCATACAGTGAGTGGCAAAAGTGGCATTTTCATCCCGCGAAAAGCTGTTTTAGAGCATTAGACATAGCAACAGTGCACTTATTGAAAATCAATGTTTACAAACATGTTTCACTGTCAGATGCTGTTCAAATATGATAAATATGAAGGCAAAAGCTGTTTCCAGTCACGTTGTATCAATGAATTGTCTCCATACAGTGAGTGGCAAAAGTGGCATTTTCAGCCCGCGAAAAGCTGTTTTAGAGCATGAGAGACAGGTAGACTGCAGTTTTTCAAAATCAATGTTTACAAACATGTTTCACTGTCAGATGCTGTTCAAATATGATAATTATGAAGGCAAAAGCTGTTTCCAATAATATCGTGTCAAGGAATTGACTCAATACAGTGAGTGGCAAAAGTGGCATTTTCAGCCTGCGAAAAGCTGTTTTAGAGCATTAGAAATAGCAACAGTGCACTTTTTGAAAATCAATGTTTACAAACATGTTTCACTGTCAGATGCTGTTCAAATATGATAAATATGAAGGCAATAGCTGTTTCCAGTCACGTTGTATCAAGGAATTGACTCCATACAGTGAGTGGCACAAGTGGCATTTTCAGCCTGCGAAAAGCTGTTTTAGAGCATGAGAGACAGGTATACTGCAGTTTTTCAAAATCAATGTTTACAAACATGTTTCACTGTCAGATGCTGTTCAAATATGATAGATAAGAAGGCAAAAGCTTTTTCCAGTCACGTTGTATGAAGGAATTGACTCCATACAGTGAGTGGCAAAAGTGGCATTTTCAGCCCGCGAAAAGCTGTTTTAGAGCATGAGAAAATGGTAGACTGCAGTTTTTCAAAATCAATGTTTACAAACATTTTTCACTGTCAGATGCTGTTCAAATATGATAAATATGAAGGCAAAAGCTGTTTCCAGTCAGGTTGTGTCAAGGAATTGACTCCATGCAGTGAGTGGCAAAAGTTGCATTTTCAGCCCGCGAAAAGCTTTTTTAGAGCATTAGAAATAGCAACAGTGCACTTTTTGAAAATCAATGTTTACAAACATGGTTCACTGTCAGATGCTGTTCAAATATGATAAATATGAAGGCAAAAGCTATTTCCAGTCACGTTGTATCAAGGAATTGACTCCATACAGTAAGTGGCAAAAGTGGCATTTTCAGCCCGCGAATAGCTATTTTCGAGCAATAGAAACGGGTAGACTGCAATTTTTCAAAATCAATGTGTACAAACATGTTTCACTGTCAGATGCTGTTCAAATATGATAAATGTGAAGGCAAAAGCTGTTTCCAATAATATCGTGTCAAGGAATTGACTCCATGCAGTGAGTGGCAAAAGTGGCATTTTCAGCCCGCGAAAAGCTGTTATAGAGCATTAGACATAGCAACAGTTTACAATTTGAAAATCAATGTTTACAAACATGTTTGACTGTCAGATGCTGTTTAAATATGATAAATATGAAGGCAAAAGCTTTTTCCAGTCACTTTGTATAAAGGAATTGACTCCATACAGTAAATGCAAAAGTGGCATTTTCAGCCCGCGAAAAGCTGTTTTAGAGCTTGAGAGACGGCTAGATAGCAGTTTTTCAAAACAATGTTTACAAACATGTTTCACTGTCAGATGCTGTTCAAATATGATAAATATGAAGGCAAAAGCTTTTTCCAGTCACGTTGTATCAAGGAATTGACACCATACAGTGAGTGGCAAAAGTGGCATTTTCAGCGCGCGAAAAGCTTTTTTACAGCATTAGACATAGCAACAGTTTACAATTGAAAATCAATGTTTACAAACATGTTTGTAAGATGCTGTTTAAATATGATAAATATGAAGGCAAAAGCTTTTTCCAGTCACTTTGTATAAAGGAATTGACTCCATACAGTAAATGCAAAAGTGGCATTTTCAGCCCGCGAAAAGCTATTTTAGAGCATGAGAGACTGCTAGAAAGCAGTTTTTCAAAACAATGTTTACAAACATGTTTCACTGTCAGATGCTGTTCAAATATGATAAATATGATGGCAAAAGCTTTTTCCAGTCACGTTGTATCAAGGAATTGACACCGTACAGTGAGTGGCAAAAGTGGCATTTTCAGCGCGCGAAAAGCTGTTTTAGAGCATGAGAAACAGCTAGACTGCAGTTTTTCAAAATCAATGTTTGCAAACATGTTTTACAGTCAGATGCTATTCAAATATGATGAATATGAAGGCAAAAGCTGTTTCCAGTCACGTTGTATCAAGGAATTGACTCCATACAATGAGTGGCAAAAGTGGCATTTTCAGCCCGCGAATAGCTGTTTTAGAGCATGAGAAACAGGTAGACTGCAGTTTTTAAAAATCAATGTTTACAAACATTTTTCACTCTCAGATGCTGTTCAAAAATGACAAATATGAAGGCAAAAGCTGTTTCCAGTCACGTTGTATCAAGGAATTGACTCCATAAGGAAAGTGGCAAAAGTGGCATTTTCAGCCCGCGAAAAGCTGTTATAGAGCATGAGAAAGAGGTAGACTGCAGTTTTTCAAAATCAATGTTTACAAACAAGTTTCACTGTCAGATGCTGTTCAAATATGATAAATATGAAGGCAAAAGCTGTTTCCAGTCACATTGTATGAAGGAATTGACTCCATACAGTGAGTGGCAAAAGTGGCATTTTCAGCGCGCGAAAAGCTGTTTTAGAGCATTAGACATAGCAACAGTTTACAATTTGAAAATCAATGTTTACAAACATGTTTCACTGTCAGATGCTGTTCAAATATGATAAATATGAAGGCAAAAGCTGTTTCCAGTCACGTTTTATCACGGAATTTAGTCAATACAGTGAGTGGCAAAGGTGGCATTTTCAGCCCGCGAAAAGCTGTTATAGAGCATGAGAAACAGGTAGACTGCAGTTTTTCAAAATCAATGTTTACAAACATGTTTCACTGTCAGATGCTGTTCAAATATGATAAATATGAAGGCTAAAGCTGTTTCCAGTCATGTTGTATCAAGGAATTTACTCCATACAGTGAGTGGCAAAAGTGGCATTTTCAGCCCGCGAATAGCTGTTTTAGAGCATTAGACATAGCAACAGTTTACAATTTGAAAATCAATGTTTACAAACATGTTTCACTGTCAGATGCTGTTCAAATATGATAAATATGAAGGCAAAAGCTGTTTCCAGTCACGTTTTATCACGGAATGTAGTCAATACAGTGAGTGGCAAAGGTGGCATTTTCAGCCCGCGAAAAGCTGTTATAGAGCATGAGAAACAGGTAGACTGCAGTTTTTCAAAATCAATGTTTACAAACATGTTTCTCTGTCAGATGCTGTTCAAATATGATAAATATGAAGGCAAAAGCTGTTTCCAGTCACGTTGTATCAAGGAATTGACTCCATACAATGAGTGGCAAAAGTGGCATTTTCAGCCCGCGAATAGCTGTTTTAGAGCATGAGAAACAGGTAGACTGCAGTTTTTAAAAATCAATGTTTACAAACATTTTTCACTGTCAGATGCTGTTCAAAAATGAAAAATATGAAGGCAAAAGCTGTTTCCAGTCACGTTGTATCAAGGAATTGACTCCATTAGGTAAGTGGCAAAAGTGGCATTTTCAGCCCGCGAAAAGCTGTTATAGAGCATGAGAAAGAGGTAGACTGCAGTTTTTCAAAATCAATGTTTACAAACAAGTTTCACTGTCAGATGCTGTTCAAATATGATAAATATGAAGGCAAAAGCTGTTTCCAGTCACATTTTATGAAGGAATTGACTCCATACAGTGAGTTGCAAAAGTGGCATTTTCAGCGCGCCAAAAGCTGTTTTAGAGCATTAGACATAGCAACAGTTTACAATTTGAAAATCAATGTTTACAAACATGTTTCACTGTCACATGCTGTTTAAATATGATAAATATGAAGGCAAAAGCTTTTTCCAGTCACTTTGTATAAAGGAATTGACTCCATACAGTAAATGGCAAAAGTGGCATTTTCAACCAGCGAAAAGCTGTATTAGAGCAATAGAAATAGCAACAGTGCACTTTTTTAAAATCAATGTATGCAAACATGTTTCACTGTCAGATGCTGTTCAAATATGATAGATATGAAGGCAAAACCTGTTTCCAGTCACGTTGTATGAAGGAATTGACTCCATACAGTGAGTGGCAAAAGTGGCATTTTCAGCCCGCGAAAAGCTGTTTTAGAGCATTAGAAACAGGTAGACTGCAGTTTTTCAAAATCAATGTTTACAAACATGTTTCACTGTCAGATGCTGTTCAAATATGATAGATATGAAGGCAAAACCTGTTTCCAGTCACGTTGTATCAAGGAATTGACTCCATACAGTGAGTGGCAAAAGTGGCATTTTCAGCCCGCGAAAAGCTGTTTTAGAGCATTAGAAACAGGTAGACTGCAGTTTTTCAAAATCAATGTTTACAAACATGTTTCACTGTCAGATGCTGTTCAAATATGATAAATATGAAGGCAAAAGCTTTTTCCAGTCACGTTGTATCAAGGAATTGACACCATACAGTATGTGGCTAAAGTGGCATTTACAGCCCCCGAAAAGCTGTTTTAGAGCATTAGAAATAGCAACAGTGCACTTTTTGAAAATCAATGTTTACAAACATGTTTCACTGTCAGATGCTGTTCAAATATGATAAATATGAAGGCAATAGCTGTTTCCAGTCACGGTATATCAAGGAATTGACTCCATACATTGAGTGGCAAAAGTGGCATTTTCAGCCAGCGAAAAGCAGTTTTAGAGCATGAGAAACAGGTAGACTGCAGTTTTTCAAAATCAATGTTTACAAACATGTTTCACTGTCAGATGCTGTTCAAATATGATAAATATGAAGGCAAAAGCTTTTTCCAGTCACTTTGTATAAAGGAATTGACTCCATACAGTAAATGCAAAAGTGGCATTTTCAGCCCGCGAAAAGCTGTTTTAAAGCAATAGAAATAGCAACAGTTTACAATTTGAAAATCAATGTTTACAAACATGTTTCACTGTCAGATGCTGTTCAAATATGATAGATATGAAGGCAAAACCTGTTTCCAGTCACGTTGTATCAAGGAATTGACTCCATACAGTGAGTGGCAAAAGTGGCATTTTCAGCCAGCGAATAGCTGTTTTAGAGCGTTAGAAACAGGTAGACTGCAGTTTTTCAAAGTCAATGTTTACAAACATGTTTCACTGTCAGATGCTGTTCAAATATGATAGATATGAATGCAAAAGCTTTTTCCAGTCACGTTGTATGAAGGAATTGACTCCATACAGTGAGTGGCAAAAGTGGCATTTTCAGCCCGAGAAAAGCTGTTTTAGAGCAATAGAAATAGCAACAGTGCACAATTTGAAAATCAATGTTTACAAACATGTTTCACTGTCAGATGCTGTTCAAATATGATAGATATGAAGGCAAAAGCTGTTTCCAGTCACGTTGTATGAAGGAATTGACTCCATACAGTGAGTGGCAAAAGTGGAATTTTCAGCGCGCGAAAAGCTGTTTTAGAGCATTAGACATAGCAACAGTGCACAATTTGAAAATCAATGTTTACAAACATGTTTGACTGTCAGATGCTGTTTAAATATGATAAATATGAAGGCAATAGCTATTTCCAGTCACGTTGTATCAAGGAATTGACTACATACAGTGAGTGGCAAAAGTGGCATTTTCAGCCCGCCAAAAGCTGTTTTACAGCATGAGAAACAGGTAGACTGCAGCTTTTCAAAGTCAATGTTTACAAACATGTTTCACTGTCAGATGCTGTTCAAATATGATAAATATGAAGGCAAAAGCTGTTTCCAGTCACGTTGTATGAAGGAATTGACTCCATACAGTGAGTGGCAAAAGTGGCATTTTCAGCCCGCGAAAAGCTGTTTTAGAGCATGAGACATAGCAACAGTGCACAATTTTCAAAATCAATGTTTACAAACATGTTTCACTGTCAGATGCTGTTCAAATATGATAAATATGAAGGCAAAAGCTGTTTCCAGTCATGTTGTATCAAGGAATTTACTCCATACAGTGAGTGGCAAAAGTGGCATTTTCAGCCCGCGAAAAGCTGTTTTAGAGCATTAGACATAGCAACAGTCCACAATTTGAAAATCAATGTTTACAAACATGTTTCACTGTCAGATGCTGTTCAAATATGATAGATATGAAGGTAAAAGCTGTTTCCAGTCACGTTGTATGAAGGAATTGACTCCATACAGTGAGTGGCAAAAGTGGAATTTTCAGCCCGCGAAAAGCTGTTTTAGAGCATTAGAATAGCAACAGTCCACAATTTGAAAATCAATGTTTACAAACATGTTTCACTGTCAGATGTTGTTCAAATATGATAGATATGAAGGTAAAAGCTGTTTCCAGTCACGTTGTATGAAGGAATTGACTCCATACAGTGAGTGGCAAAAGTGGCATTTTCAGCCCGCGAAAAGCTGTTTTAGAGCATTAGAAACAGGTAGACTGCAGTTTTTCAAAATCAATGTTTACAAACATGTTTCACTGTCAGATGCTGTTCAAATATGATAAATATGAAGGCAAAAGCTGTTTCCAGTCAGGTTGTGTCAAGGAATTGACTCCATGCAGTGAGTGGCAAAAGTGGCATTTTCAGCCCGCGAAAAGCTGTTTTAGAGCATTAGACATAGCAACAGTGCACAATTTGAAAATCAATGTTTACAAACATGTTTCACTGTCAGATGCTGTTCAAATATGATAAATATGAAGGCAAAAGCTTTTTCCAGTCACGTTGTATCAAGGAATTGACACCATACAGTATGTGGCTAAAGTGGCATTTACAGCCCGCGAAAAGCTGTTTTAGAGCATTAGAAATAGCAACAGTGCACTTTTTGAAAATCAATGTTTACAAACATGTTTCACTGTCAGATGCTGTTCAAATATGATAAATATGAAGGCAAAAGCTGTTTCCAGTGACGTTGTATGAAGGAATTGACTCCATACAGTGAGTGGCAAAAGTGGCATTTTCAGCCCGCGAAAAGCTGTTTTAGAGCATGAGAAACAGCAACAGTGCACTTTTTGAAAATCAATGTTTACAAACATGTTTCACTGTCAGATGCTGTTCAAATATGATAAATATGAAGGCAATAGCTGTTTCCAGTCACGGTCTATCAAGGAATTGACTCCATACATTGAGTGGCAAAAGTGGCATTTTCAGCCAGCGAAAAGCAGTTTTAGAGCATGAGAAACAGGTAGACTGCAGCTTTTCAAAGTCAATGTTTACAAACATGTTTCACTGTCAGATGCTGTTCAAATATGATAGATATGAAGGCAAAAGCTTTTTCCAGTCACGTTGTATGAAGGAATTGACTCCATACAGTGAGTGGCAAAAGTGGCATTTTCAGCCCGCGAAAAGCTGTTTTAAGAGCATGAGAAACAGGTAGACTGCAGTTTTTCAAGTCAATGTTTACAAACATGTTTCACTATCAGATGCTGTTCAAATATGATAAATATGAAGGCAAAAGCTGTTTCCAGTCATGTTGTATCAAGGAATTTACTCCATACAGTGAGTGGCAAAAGTGGCATTTTCAGCCCGCGAAAAGCTGTTTTAGAGCATTAGACATAGCAACAGTCCACAATTTGAAAATCAATGTTTACAAACATGTTTCACTGTCAGATGCTGTTCAAATATGATAGATATGAAGGTAAAAGCTGTTTCCAGTCACGTTGTATGAAGGAATTGACTCCATACAGTGAGTGGCAAAAGTGGCATTTTCAGCCCGCGAAAAGCTGTTTTAGAGCATTAGAAATAGCAACAGTGCACAATTTGAAAATCAATGTTTACAAACATGTTTCACTGTCAGATGCTGTTCAAATATGATAAATATGAAGGCAAAAGCTGTTTCCAGTCACGTTGTATAAGGAATTGACTCATACAGTGAGTGGCAAAAGTGGCATTTTCAGCCCGCGAAAAGCTGTTTTAGAGCATTAGAAACAGGTAGACTGCAGTTTTCAAAATCAATGTTTACAAACATGTTTCACTGTCAGATGCTGTTCAAATATGATAAATATGAAGGCAAAAGCTGTTTCCAGTCAGGTTGTGTCAAGGAATTGACTCCATGCAGTGAGTGGCAAAAGTGGCATTTTCAGCCCGCGAAAAGCTGTTTTAGAGCATTAGAAATAGCAACAGTGCACTTTTTGAAAATCAATGTTTACAAACATGTTTCACTGTCAGATGCTGTTCAAATATGATAAATATGAAGGCAAAAGCTTTTTCCAGTCACGTTGTATCAAGGAATTGACACCATACAGTATGTGGCAAAAGTGGCATTTACAGCCCGCGAAAAGCAGTTTTAGAGCATGAGAAACAGGTAGACTGCAGTTTTTCAAAATCAATGTTTACAAACATGTTTCACTGTCAGATGCTGTTCAAATATGATAAATATGAAGGCAAAAGCTGTTTCCAGTGACGTTGTATGAAGGAATTGACTCCATACAGTGAGTGGCAAAAGTGGCATTTTCAGCCCGCGAAAAGCTGTTTTAGAGCATTAGACATAGCAACATTGCACAATTTGAAAATCAATGTTTACAAACATGTTTCACTGTCAGATGCTGTTCAAATATGATAAATATGAAGGCAATAGCTGTTTCCAGTCAGGTTGTGTCAAGGAATTGAGTCCATACAGTGAGTGGCAAAAGTGGCATTTTCAGCCCGCGAAAAGCTGTTTTAGAGCATGAAAAACAGGTAGACTGCAGTTTTTAAAAATCTATGTTTACAAACATGTTTCACTGTCAGATGCTGTTCAAATATGGTAATATGAAGCCAAATGCTTTTTCCAGTCACGTTGTATCAAGGAATTGACTCCATACAGTGAGTGGCAAAAGTGGCATTTGCAGCCCGCGAAAAGCTGTTTTAGAGCATGAGAAACAGGTAGACTGCAGTTTTTCAAAATCAATGTTTACAAGCATTTTTCACTGTCAGATGCTGTTCAAATATGATAAATATGAAGGCAAAAGCTGTTTCCAGTCACATTGTATCAAGGAATTGACTCCATACAGTGAGTGGCAAAAGTGGCATTTGCAGCCCGCGAAAAGCTGTTTTAGAGCATTAGACATAGCAACAGTTTACAATTTGAAAATCAATGTTTACAAATATGTTTCACTGTCAGATGCTGTTCAAATATGATAAATATGAAGGCAAAAGCTTTTTCCAGTCACTTTGTATGAAGGAATTGACTCCATACAGTAAATGCAAAAGTGGCATTTTCAGCCCGCGAAAAGCTGTTTTAAAGCAACAGAAATAGCAACAGTGCACAATTTGAAAATCAATGTTTACAAACATGTTTCACTGTCAGATGCTGTTCAAATATGATAGATATGAAGGCAAAACCTGTTTCCAGTCACGTTGTATCAAGGAATTGACTCCATACAGTGAGTGGCAAAAGTGGCATTTTCAGCCGGCGAAAAGCTGTTTTAGAGCGTTAGAAACAGGTAGACTGCAGTTTTTCAAAATCAATGTTTACAAACATGTTTCACTGTCAGATGCTGTTCAAATATGATAAATATGAAGGCAAAAGCTGTTTCCAGTCATGTTGTATAAAGGAATTTACTCCATACAGTGAGTGGCAAAAGTGGCATTTTCAGACCGCGAAAAGCTGTTTTAGAGCATTAGACATAGCAACAGTGCACAATTTGAA